>RJWT010003745.1:0-35471 GCA_004365215.1 Cuniculus paca | reverse complement strand
AATTAAAAATAATATAAACTAAACATGGCTGTGGATGTAGTTCAGTATGACGGCCCTGTGTTCAATTCCCAGTACTCAAGGGAGGGAAAAAGAAAGGAAGAGAAAGAGAGATTCATAGATTTAGTTGTGTGATAAGCTACATTTTATAGAAATTTTCCAAATAAGACATTAGAACACTGATAAAATACTGTTTCATCAAATTACATATTAAAATTGTGTGATAGTCTTTTATCTAGGGCTCATACAAATCACAACTAGAAACTTAGTAAAAAAGATGACAGATCAATCATAAAATAGGAAATTGAACTTAAAAACAAACATCTGAAAAGTGTTCACGATCACTAGAAATTAAGTGCAAACTTCCTTTTTAAAAGAAGTCAATCATAAACCTTTATGTAAAAATAGCTTGCTATAATGTGCATTGACTGAAGGTAATAGTTTTAACTGGTTTCAATTTTTTGGAAAATAACTGAGGATATGAATAAAGTGCCTCCAAATTTTTTTCTTATCCTTTGATGAGAGAAAGACAGTAATATTTCCATAGTGCTGTTTATGGAATTCAAGGGTTGGAGCCACAACCCAATCATTTCAATGCTGTTCAGCCTTGAGTCAACCACACCGCAGAGTGGTTCACGGTACCCAACAGGAGTCAAGGGTTAAAATTCTGGATACAGCATTTTGCAATTATGTGGCCAAGGGCAATAGCCTAGCCTCTCTAAAGTTGAATTTACTCATGAAAGATAGCAATAAGAATAGAATGTACCACCAAAGAGTATATGAGTAAAATATATGTGAAAATTACCAATCAGCATATGTTATATAATAAGCCTTGAATTTACTATTAATATGGTGTCTTTAATTATAATTATATTATTATAAACTGAATCTGATACATTCATAGTTATAACTGATTATACTTACATGTATTATAGTTAATAATGTATAAGTATAATTAATTAACAGTTAATGTGTTCAAATTTTAATAACCCCCTAAGTAAATTGGGGGTAAATCAGCCAATAAATGAACTGAATTCTTGGATCTAACTAATCTAAGTTACCCTTCAATTTGACTGTTGACAACTAACTCTTTCCCCAGAAGCAACCAGAAATTAGCTCTCTTGGTATTCTCTTAAGATTACTTCTATTTTGAGAGCTTTCTGTGGCACTCAGGGAAATTCAAAGGTATTTATGGCTAAGGAATCATAGTCATGAAATGTTATCCACTACTCTAGCTATCTGGGTACCTGTTTGATTGCAATTATTGGTGGTTTAATTTATTTAATCAATCTCCTTGTTGAGTTGAACCTAAGAATCTTTTATTGGGTTGCCTCATTTAACTCATTTTATGTTTCTTCCAGCTATTGCACTTAGAATAGTTCAAAATTATTTATCACTGTGTATGCTAGGGTTTGGTTGGTTGCTTGGTTTGTTTTAGTCAGTCTGCAATTTACATTGGCCATATTTTTGTCAGAAAGTACTCTGTTAATATTGAACCAATTTTAAATTCAGAGTCTGATGATTAGGAATTAAAAAGAGGGGAGGGTGTATTGTAGGAACCTTAAGCTTTGTCTCAAAATTCATCATATAACCAAAGAGCTGAAGACTGTTACACAAATGCAATCTAATTCTAAAAGATGTGGATTCATGTAACATTTGAAAATAAGACTTTGCTTGTGTGCTGTATTGAGTTTTACCTTAAAGTGATTAAGCCATTTTGAGAGTTTGTATGTTTTCAAGTACTCCTTTTGAGGCTCCAAAAGACCCGAAATCAGTAGGCTGGTTTCAGGTGTGTATTTGAAGCTCCACTCACTTGTTTATAGGGCAGAATACTTCTGCATTAATACTGAGGAATTGGTGTGACAACTTGCTGAGAAAATTTCTTTATCATCTGTGTCTTTTGGTTAATTCATCATATAGTCCTATCTTTTAATTATACCATGTAGAAAATTTATCTAAAGTATGCAGAAAAAAGTATTACATTTTTCTTTCTATGTTTAGTCAAGATAATGAAATAATACCAAAACTTCAAGACAGAATCTCCTCCAAATGAGCCCACACTTTTTTGTGACCTACTTTGCATTTATTTTCAAATGTGCAATCATCTTCTTATTTTTCTTGTTATTAAACATTCCAACTAGTAATTCTTAAAATTTAGTTTAAAGGTGGATATATGTAAAGCTCTGTGTAATGGTGTGTATTTTTAAAAGAATTATCTCAAATAATTTCACCTCATAGGCATACACTGTGGCAGATGTTTGCAAATCCTGATTTAAAACTGATTGAAGTATTTTAAGAAAACTAAAATAATGTCAGTGGTAAAATTTATTTTACCAAGTGCAGATGTAAGACATCAAGTTCTCAGACTGATGGCAGAATTAACAAAAAACACCATCTGGTTCAATAATTATCTGAAAATACCCATATTCTTGGATTTGTTTAATACCACTTAGTTCCCAGCTTTATTTTATCTAAGTTTGCACACCAACCAGGCTAGGTTGTACAAAACGAAGACTATTTCCATCTGATCATTTTTTAAAATGTGTGTTTGCATGAATAATGAATCTTTGAATTGTTACTAAACAAGCAAATTATTTGCGTATGTGTCACATCGGTTATCAAGTTTGCACATGTGACAGCTTCAACAGCCGTCACGTGAAATGCATAGAGCTTGTAACCATATGTTTTTGCTTGACAAAAAGCTAAAACTCAAGATCAATTTTCAATATGGAATGCACAAATTAACACTTTAAAATGCACCACAATATGTACAGCTTGGCAAAATTTGCAGAAATAGCACGTTTCTAGATATTAACTGATATCTTTGGATTCGACCTTAAGGTATTCAATCATTTTGATTAAAAGACTGATTTCTCATAAAACCACAGTCTGTTGGAGGCGCAAAGCCAATGACATTTGAGCATTCATATATTTTCATAAACTTTGAACAATGTCAGTGAGACACCTCTTCAATCTTGGCCACACAACAGCAGGGTATTCAATCTTTCTTTAGTTTAAGACAGAAAATTTGAATATCAGCATAGGGTTATAAATGTGGCAGTTCACATAGCGTGCTCCATGTTGATTTTTAAGGAATCGATCTGTGCAATATATGGAACATTTCGCTTTGCACACTTAACCAGTTTTTTTTCCTTCCTTTCCCTTTTGCCCACCACTCCTTCCCCAAAGGCATTATGTAAAAATACTTTGTTTTGTAAAAACAGTTCCTTTGAAGATTTTCTTTGGTGTGAGAGAAGTGCTTTTAAAAATGGCCACTGCTAGTATGAAATGCTATGTGTGGCAGTTCCTCAGTACTATGATGGTTTAGGTCCTCCTATATTTCCTCAGCATTTTTTTCATTCTTTGAGCATAGTAATTAGTTATCATGTTTCCAAGTGTATTTATTCCCTTTTGACCTCTAGAAGAAATCTTACGAGATTTTAGATTTCTTTCAAATACTTCTCTTTAGTTGTGTTGTTCAGTGCACAGTGATTGTTCTATGTGGTTGGAGAGATGTGTGATATTTTCAGTTTGTTATAAATAGCAAACTGTTATATAAATTAATATCCACTACAAATAACATGTCTCTATCTTTAGAGTGTCGTCTCACAAGCAGTTTAGGCAAAAACCAGATGGGCTGTGTGAAGGGAAGATGACCAATTCTGCCTTGCCCCCAAACAGAAAATTCTACATTATGTTAAGAGACAACAATGCATATTTAATATATTGTAATGCTTCACCAAAAATTTCTAAAAATGTATATCTAAAAAAAAAGTGTACCTAAAATCTCCTTAATCTTGCTAATCTTCATATTGAGCATGTCCTTAGTATTAGGACCAAAAGCTTTATTAGTACCCTTAAACAAATGATAGCAAAATATAGAACAGGTAGTTTCAGTTGGCATAATCCCACAGAATTTTACTTTATGACAAAAAATCTCCTGAGTCCAAATTTTTGTATTTCTGGTTATTATGCATGCATACCCCATCACCAAAGAATATCAAATGAAATGTTTGCATTGAAAAGGTAGAGTCTTATTTAATATACCATATCAGGCCAGGCATGGTTGCACATGCCTGTAATCCCAGCGGTTGGGCTGAGGCAAAAGGATTGTTGCAAGTTCAAGACCAGCCTCAGCTACAAAGTGAGTTCAAGGCCAGCTCGGACTGCATAGTGAGACCCTGTCTCAAAAAGACAAAAAACAAACAAAAAATACTGTATCAGAAGTAGTTATTAATTATATTCTTTATTTCAGTAAAATTTGCTATATAAACATAGGCATAAACTGTTTAATTGAATAAACTTACAGCAGTTCCAAACCACCTCAGCTTGATTCAATAACCCATTGATCTAAGATATTTTTCAGGGACCAGCCATTCTTATAAACCGTTCTGAAATGTAGTTCAAGAGGTAGTGATGTTGATTCACCTATTATAACTTACAAATAACTGCAGCGTTCATTAATCTTATACATTTGGCCACATGCATTCAGTATTTTGAGCATAAATTTAGCTGACAATAAAAAGATTTCCTTGCCTACATGAATGACCACTTCTGCATAACTTTGCAGTAGCAGTCCCAGTTAACCACACTGGTCTATCCATTAATTCTGGGGACATTTATGGAACATCTACTGGGTGTCATTCACAGAGCTAAGTGCACAACTCCATCAGTAAACTTTGGCATCTGTAGAGTTTGTGTTCTCCATACAAAAACTAAAAGGACTACAAGCCATGAAAACAATAGTGGATAGCCTGTGATAGAGAGTAGTAGACACTTGGGCAAGAACAGAGAATTATATTGTGCCTTTACTGGGGACAAGCTAGTCAAGGAAAGGAGGGCTCAAAAGCATTATAGGCAGAGGATGATGGAGGACAAAGGCCTTCAAAGGAGAGAGCCATGCAGCGCACTGAAGGAAGTGAAGAGCCAGACCAGTGTGGCTGACAGTAAGTGGGGAAGAGCATCAGTTAGAGCTTGGGAGAGCTTTGGAGCTCATCAGAGACTTCCAAGAGCAATTTTCATTTTAGGAATTAATCTCTTTCTTCTTTATGTAGAATGAATTGGGAAGAGCAAGGCTAGAATTAAGAAGCTAGTTAGGAGACAGTCATCATGTGATAAAGATACAGATGGCCTGTACTAAGATTGTAGACATGGAGACAGAGCAAATGGGAGGTGTAGAGTATACTCCAGAGCAGTGATGATGAACCCTTTAGAGCTTTCAGTGGCACAAACAACCTGCTGCAACATGCCTCCCAGGGGTTCGCCACCACTGCTCTACAGATTAAGTTTGCAGAACTCACCAGTAAATTAGATACGGAGGTCAGGGTAGAACAGGTGGATTGAAGATGACAGCTTGGTTTCCGTCTTGAGTGATGGACCATTATTGATGCCTTTTGATCTTCTCTGATTTGGCACAGATAGAGGATTTAAGAAGTCACCTTAGGAGGGGATGTGAGGAAATGCAAGGAGGCCCCAGGGCGGAATGACCACCAGGTTCAGAGTCAGCCTGCAGCCAATGAGTCAACACTGGAGGTCAAGAAGAAATGTTCAGTGTGGAAGGAGAAGTTTAGAGGAAGCAATGTGAAAGTCAAGGAAGGACGAGGCTTCAAGAAGGAAGAACCGTCTGTAGAATCTATAAATGACCATCTCATTGCCTGGTAATGGGGTTCACATAGTCAGTAAGATGAGCCGAATTTTGTCTGTCCTGCACACTCCTGATCCTCTGTGGCTCTGGAGGAATCAAATCTTGAGTGTTTATTCATTCAACAAGCCATATTGTATTTTCAACACTCCCATTCATTATACTGGCAGTCTTAAGGGAGGACCCTGTGTCCAGTTACTAGGACTGCTACAATAAATTTCCACAATTGGAGAGGCTTAACCAGTGTTTATTTTCTCACAGTCCTGGAGAATATAAGTGTAAAACTCAGGCTTCTTGAGTCTGAAGTCCATAGAATTTAAGCATTCCATAGGATTGCTTCCTCACGAGGCCTCCCTCTTTGGCTTGTGAGTGGCTAGCTTCCTTTTTGCATCTTCTCATGTTTGCCCTTTTGAATGCATCTGTGTGCTGATATCTTCTTATGAGGATACCAGTCAGGTTGGATTTTGGCCCACCCTAACTACCTCATTTTATCTTAATTACCTCTTAAAGGCCTATCTCCAAATATAGTCACATTCTAAAGTACTAGGGGTTAGAAATTAATACAGTGAATTTGTGGGGGGAGTCACAGTTTGACTCCTAAAAGACTAGTGATACACAGTAAACAGATGCCTCAAGTGATTGTGATGTTGTTGAGCCTCAAACCAACTTTAAGAAATGCTGAACTACAATGTGCAGACTGGATACTGGGAGACTTGGACCCAGTGTGGCCCTTGCCCTTGAGGAGCTACTATCTCTACAGGAAAAAGAAGGGAACTAGAGAGAACACCACTCTATGTGCCTTCGACAATGTGTTTTCATGTGTCATGGATATGTTCAGGTTGTCACATCCTGTCTTTATATTTTTGTCTAGCTCCCAAAGTAAGCAAAATTTAGGAGCGCTGTATTCCATGAACATGAATTATTCATGTGCTACAAGCAGCCATCTCTTATATTAGACTTAACTTAGAGAAAAGACAGTTTGTTTGGTAGAATTATTTAGAATCGGTGTTGGGATACTCTGCCCACAAAAATCAATCAGTTGGTATACTCCTGCTGCTAACTTCAGAGATGTGTTGGTTATGGTTACTAATACAGTTAGCACAGCTAGTGTCTCAGAATTCAGAATAAAGAGTGGCCCTTTTCTCTATATGCATATAATAGAGGGTTACTTTTAGTTTGACTCATGAAGTCCATAGCTAAAATTCCATTCTTTCTGTGTTCTGGCTTGATCTTGTGTTCACATGTGTATACATCCACATACATCAATAAGGTAAAGAAAAATTCAGAAGATACTTCAAAGATAAAAGTTCTCAAACAGTATTATGTTTATATTTCATGTACTATTTGTTAGAAATATTTATGTAGCCTGATTAACTTCTTTTTAAATTAACCCAAACAGTAGCATGAAAATATATATGCCAGTTTGGTTTCAGAGGGCAAAGGTTTTGAATACTCATAACATTATCTTCATGGGTCTATTTTTCCACCAATGAGGACATGCTAGTAGCTTGTGAGTACTGATGAGAGCCAGCTAGCTAGGTGTGTATTCTCTCTGCACAGATGTCATGCCGCCCTGTGCATGGGATGGAGGAGGGCACTTGCCACCTCCATTCGAAGAAGAGCGTGTGGGGTTGGGGGAAGCTGTTTCAACATGTGGCTTATGCATGTTTCTTTGGTTTGTTGCCTTTTTGTGCAAATCATTGTCAACCCACTCGAGTTCAGTGAACAGGTACTTAAAAACATTGTATAGCTATAATTTTTCTAACAAGAAATGGCTTCAAACTGTGAATTCTTGCAACAGCACTGCCTCTAAAGAAATAGTAAGAACATGTGTGTCCAACTCACCAGAAATCATCATGTAAGTATATGCAAATGGCAACAATGAAGTATTAAAAATTCCTGAAAATATATATGCCAGATTAAGACATACTTAAAACAAGTACTCCTGGAAGAAAAGTTAATTTTGAAAGTCAC
The DNA here is from genome assembly GCA_004365215.1 of Cuniculus paca. Taxonomy (NCBI): domain Eukaryota; kingdom Metazoa; phylum Chordata; class Mammalia; order Rodentia; family Cuniculidae; genus Cuniculus; species Cuniculus paca. The sequence continues at coordinate 27,859 of RJWT010003745.1, read as the reverse complement.
ATGATCTGGGCAAGGCTATTCATAGACAAAAGGAAAGATCATCAGTCTACCTGAAGTATGAATTTTCATGTTAGAAATTCAAAAGTTTTATCCATGAACTTCATGACTTAATAGCTTCCAGCAACAACAATCAGACCCATACATTAGATCTTGCTCTATCAGTTGGAAAGGATTATGTATTATCATTATATATTATTATCTAAAAGACTGAGATTATATCTCCACAAGTCATATTGTGGATTAAATTAAGCCTTTCATAGATTCTGTCTGAAATATAATTTGGAATTAACTGCCTAATTTGGGTTGCTTTCAAAATGTGAATTATTAGAAACATGAATTGTTAACCTGTCATTTATTATGTGTGCCACACTTGTCTGATTTCTGTAGTCTGATAAGATATTGAAAGGAAAATTTTTACAAGTATATCCTACTCAGTGAATTTTCTCCACATGTGCTATGGCCAGGTGATGCACTAGGTGCCAAGTCAGCTGTGGGTGTGGAATAAGGATTCCTCTGCCCTCAGGGAGCTCACCTGTCACAAAAGGCAGTCAGGAGTGGTAGGACCCAGGCAGAGTAAAACTTTGGAAACATTGTTTGCATTTGAAAGGAACAGTGAAGGGCCTTGGAGAAAGCAGTGTAGCCAGGTAGAAACACAGGTCCCTGGGGTGCCCCAGTCCTGCCAAAGGAGACCTCACCACCCTGCTCTGCAGCAGCATCCCCTCTTCACCTGCTCCCCTTGTCCTGTCCTGGGGTGTAAGATCTTAGCCACAAGCATGAATGTCAAAGAGTAGGACGCTCTCCTCCTTGTCCCACTAAACCCTGGGGCCATGTCTTTTATTTAGCAATTCGCCATCATTAACACATCCTTATTAATTCAAGGTCATTTCAGCGCTCTAGAATCATGGGTTTACTGACCTTGAACTGGTCATTCTTACAAGTAGCAACAGTTCACCCACCTACAAGACTCTACACAATTCATAATAACACAGATTGTAGATCTCTTCTACATTACCTGTTAAGAGCCATGGTAAGCCAGTTAATTAAGGAAGTTGAACTTCCTGTGCTACTAAATATTGTATCAATTAACCATAGCTTTAAATAATGCAAAAACAGTCGTTAAAATAATATTGTTGAGGCAGGCATGGTGGCACAGGCAGGCTGTCCCAGGACTCATGAGACAGAGGCAGCAGGATCCCTATTCCAAGGCCAGCCTAAGCTACACAGCAAAATTCTGTCTCAAAACACAAAAACAAAAAAGATAATGCTGAAAAGTGACATAATTGCTGGATTTCAATCATATTTATTTTCTATGCCTTTGTTTAACTGATTTTTTTTACATGAACTAATCCCCCAATGACTCTGCAGTTTTTCTTACCTTTTTCCTATGTAATAGAAAGGGGCACATTTTTTTAAAAGGACACTGATAGTTGTTAGAATGTGGAGAAAATTGATCAAAATATTAATTAGACTTTTGTTTTGCTAGTTTTCATTAGACAGATGGAGTTCTGATCTTTAACAGCAACATGACTCAGGAAACTGCTTGTGTACTAAAATGCCATTATTAACACAACAGTAGTTTTCAGCAGTTGGTAATTATTGGCATAATTAAACATTTATCAAGAAACGAGTATTTATCATTCATTAAACTTTCATTAAAAATCCATCTTAGCACAGGCTAGATTAGCCAGTGATTTTCAAGTGCTAACTTCTTAACTTCTGGCAGGAATATAGAACGTTCTCATTATAACCTAAATTGTACACAAAGTAATGTTCCCAGAATTGTGGGCAATTATAGGATTTCAGATTCATTTTATATTAAGTGTTTTTTGAGATTTAGACCTAAAATGTGAAGGTATTTGGCCGTATTCTTTAGGGTTTACAGCATTTGGCATTTTTAGCAGCCTATCTAGGAAAATGTGTTACCCTTGGCATAGAAAAGTTACTGCTAAGCAGGCTCTGGAATGATATTTACATAATTAAAATTCCCTAAAACATGGGGTGTTTATGTATCTTAGGGCAGTAATTTTGTACTGTACATGGAAGCCAGTGAAATAGAGATCAGTGGAATCACACTCTAACTACCTCACTTGAAAGTCCCTTCCTGCAGAGGGATAATTGTCCAGCTCCTTTGCCATCCTATAGGCTTCTGAAAAGCTGTGTGTCAAATAAGGGCTTCATTGCATCGCAGAGCATGTGTCACTTACTGATGGACAGTAAGTGTGATCTGGTGTTGTGTTCAGATTTGGTGACTTATTTAGGTAGTGTACTCATTAATTCTGTACTCCCAGAATTAAGATATTCAATAATATAAAATTAACATGCAGGGAATTCCATCTGGTGGCTTCTCTGAACCCCTTTTTTCTCATTTAACTTGTTTTTCCTTATTTCTGCATGTATCTATCAACTTGCCAGTCTCATTTTCCTCAGAACTACTCAATATTGTTAATAAATGGATACATAAAAAAGTGTCCACATTAAGGAGTACTACATCAAATTTGTATACATTGTATAATGTGTAACATTCAAATTAGAGTAAACATCTGTCTTAAACATTTATCATTTCCTTATGGTAAAATATTCAAAATGCTTTTTTTAGATTTTAAAAAATATATATAGTACATTATCTTTGTGTAATGTATAACATTCAAATTAGAGTAAACATCTGTCTTCTTAAACATTTATCATTTCCTTATGGTAAAATATTCAAAATGCCTTTTTTAGATTTTAAAAAATATATATAGTACATTATCTTTGTGTGTAGTCATCCTACTACATAACAACACATCAAAGCTCTTTACTGCTAACTGTGACTTAGTACTCCTTGATCACCCTTTCCGAAACATGCTTCCTTCTGCTCTATGCTCTCCAGCCTCTGGTGGCCACCGTAATACTCTCAGCTTCTAAGAGACCGTTTTGTATGTGAGTGAGATCACTTGGCACTTGTCTTCCTGTGCCTGGCTTATTTCACTGACTTTAATAATCTCTGCTTCCATCTATGTTTTTGCAAATGACAAGATTTCATTCTTTTTCATGACAATTGCTATTATGTATATGTACCATATTTTCATTAACTGGTCATCAGTTGATTTCTCTTACACTGTTTCCATTTCTTGACTGTTGTGATTAGTGCTGCAATAACCAGGACATGGAAGCGTATCTTAGACCTACTAGTAATTTCTTCGGGTAAGTACTAAGTGCTGGAATTACTGGATCATATGGTGGTTTTATTTTCAAGTTTTTTTTGCGGAACCTCCATACTGTTTTTCACAGTGACTTTACTGATTAGCATTCTCGGTAACAGTTGCAAAGAGAATTGCTGGATGTTATCATGCTTTTATTACTAAGTTAAAATGTCATGATGTATCACTATTGTAGCTTTCCAGTGTTCTCTTCTTTTGACATTAAGATAGATGTACAGAGTGCAAGATTTTGGTCTAGACCAGCCTGTGCAACCCTAATCTGTGCCCTCCACACTAATTGAAAAGCTTCATATATGTTAGCACACTGCATGTTCTCCCCAAGAGAACGTGTGAGAGGAAGACCATATTGGATAACTAAAACTACTCAAAATGCCTCTTCACATATATGCTATTGCTTCAAATCTTATTCTATATTCAGCAACTTTGTTTTTGTTTTCTCCTGGGCAAAAAATTTACTGTATCAGTGCTTTTATGTCACAAGAATGAATTGAATTTGTACCCTTTAGTGCAAACAACGATAGACAGAGCAGTAACCTAGTGGAAAACAAATAGACACCTCGTCCCTTTTGGGGATTCAGAGGGGTTCAGAAAGATGGAGCTGACGGTAGAGAGGTGGCAGATAAAAAGAGGCCAAAGCAGGAAAGAATCCTGCGGTCATTTATTACCATGCCATCTTCATAGTGTTTGCTGAACCAAGGTGCAGAGTAATGATTCAGACAAATGACGTTAATCATAATAGCTGGCCCTTTGGCAAAAATGGAATACCTAGAATCTCAGCAGGAGACCTAATCATATTCTCCAAAACTTGCTTCAGAAGAAGAGAATTTTCTGTCTTTAGTTTTTCTGCCAATGGCTTCCCATGGGATGTATCATCTTTAAGAGAAACAAAGTGATAAGAAATTGTTCCCTCTTTGCCTCTCCTTTCTCTGACCCCTGAGAAATAATCACATTAAACTGTATGAATAATATTTATAGTGAAACTTACTTTCGTATTTTCTTCATATCTATCCAGTGTGATACCATGTGACAAGAGCTGCAATTATTAGTCAGATTTCCTGTGGTCCTAGAAATCAGAATTTGTCTTTAGCAATTTGGAAATGATTTTAAATGGCCTGTGTGTTGGGAAGCCAGGCTGTGTTACACTTACGTATCAGTGTCCTGTGGTCCACTATAAAAGGTGCAGATCACCCATAGGCTGGCTAATCAGTCAAGGTACTCTAAGTGTAAGTGTGTATTCAGAGGGTGTATTCAGTGTTCTCTTGGTCACTGATACATGTTAAAAGCTAGTGAAAATTACTACATTTGTTACTCTGTGTTGAGTTTTTATGGATTTTTTTAAAGATTAGTCTTATTGAGGGAATGAATTGGTTATTTTTTAAGAGTACAGGTTCCTTAACAAAGCCAAAAAACAGTATGGTTCTAAACACTTTTATTAATTATGTACATTTTGTCATCATTTTAGCATGTACGCATTGGTGCTTAATGTTATTGTTTAGATGGGGAAAACAACTTAGAGACATGTTCATACATCATCTGTATGGGAAAATTAAATTGACATGTAGGAGGTTAATGTATGCACTTTAGATTCTTTGTTGATTTCGGTTTTCCTCTTCATAACTGTGTAAATAGCATGTGCTGCCATCTAATGCACAGGTTAAGTGTAGTTGCAAGCTATTATACATGATTAGAGTAAGTAATATGCAGTCACAGAAGAAAGATGGAAGCTTTTCACTTGAAGCTGCTCGGACATTCCATTTGTTATCTAGTACAGCACCACAAAAATTAGTTGCGGCAGCCCTTATGTAATTTATAGCTCAGTATGATAAAATTAAGCAATGAGTCACACTATTTTGGCTGATTAGTGTTAGTGTATTTTACATCTCCCTTTCCCATGACACATTCGGGGAAAAAAGTGCTGTTCATTCAAACTTTGTCTCTGATACCTTGTTTTTGTCATATATTCCAACTAAACATTAGACTTATTGTTGAACAGAGTTGCTTTAAAAAATTATGAAAAATTGTCATATTCAGGAAATGACATCTTACCTTCTCCCCATCACATACTTCCACACCTCACATAAGGAAAAAAAGCAAAGAATGATATAGAAATGTTGATTGCAGTGTAGTATGGCTGACAGAATAGATGCCAATGGTTTAGACCTCAGACTGACCCTCTGTCTATTCAATAACCAATTCATTTGTTAATCATACAATAAACAGGATACTGTAGGTATGCACTTTTGTCTAGCAGCCAGCAGGCATGGAATAATTTGTTTTAAAGGTAAGAAACTGCCATGCATAAGAAGGAACTGTAACAGATAAGTAAATCCTGCTCCTAGAGCTACTGTTCATTACACCTGGAAAGCCAATCCGAGGTATCATCAATGGGTAGTATGTCCCCCTCGCCTCTTAGAGTACATTGCAGGTGCCAGTTCTGACTTTGGAAGATTCTGTTAGCTGAGATATCTTGTGGTAGGGAGAGGTATCACAGTAGAATAGGATCCATAGGCATTAGTGTCAGAAAGAATAATGTCTTGCTTGCCCTTTGCATGGATTCTTGCATGGGTTATACAAAGATTGGGATGAGTTAATAAACAACAAAGAAACTAGAAGTGGCAGGAACCAATGAGGGCCGGGGAAGGTAACAGCATTGCAGAAATACATGACTTTTGCTGGTGCCAAAAATAACAGATAGCATGTTTTTCTCCCAAAGCAGTAGCACACATAAAGTACCTGACATAATCATTACAGGCATCTCACACTGTGTAAGACTGAGGCTAAGCAGAAGTTGCTAATGCAAAGGTCATGTTAAGAGTTCTAACAATCCATCCTAGGTTTGGCAAGAGCTTTCCAATCTTTGTAAATATATTTTAGTATTTATGAGAAAAACTTGTGTAATTCTTTGGTTTCATTTTCATGTCATATACGTAGACATACAAACAATGCTAATAGTATTGATCTAGGGGTAGTAGGTCGTATCACCTAGCAGTCTGTGACTGAGTACGGAGCCCTCATTGTTTCCCAGGAGAGAATTTATATCATTCGTTGTAAAAACGACATACCTGAATGAATCAGACCTACCTTGTTCACACCCAAGATGAGGAAAATGATTTATTATCTGTCCTTTGAATTTCTGTGAGCATTCTGTCTAAACTTTAAAGGAGGATTACATCTGCGATTAAATCTTAACAAATGTTGTTTTAACTAGACTGCAATATATGTTATTGACAACAAGCAACTTTTTCCTCAAAATAACATTGGTGCTTAGGCATGCAATTTACAAAAATGACAAGAAAGGGTGGTACTTTTTCCAAGGTGAATGTGTGTTGACTGATTAGCTGGTATTTTAACTTAGATTCTTGCAAATTACAGACATAAGAAACCCTGCAATTTATATGTACTTTAAAAGTGAAAGCTTTAATCCCATGATTCATGAAAGTAAAGTGGTAATAATTTAAGTACCATATTTTATTTGTCCCTCAGAGTTGTCAGCTGATACCAGAAGTATTTCCACTATTTTGGGGTTGCTGCCTTTGGCCACCTAATTGCTTCTTAGGAAGTAAAAGGGAAATTGCTTGTGTAACTACATGAATTGTCTTTGGCAACGTCAAGCCAAGGCATCAATCAGTCCATCTGGGTAAAATCACAAGCTGACTCCGATATTGCTAAATATTTATACTGTCAAATACACACAGACATCCAGATGAAAAGAGGCATTCATTAGGAATTCTCCAGCTTGTCAGTTTAAAGATGTAGATTAGAGCAAAACCTCCCACTATGGTACTGAGTGCTCAAGAAAAGTCTATATTTAGCCATTCTGAGCAATAAATATCATCATATTGCCTCATTTAGGTAAATAGAGAATAAATATTGTCAAGATGATCTAGAGATAATGTAAACAGATCCCTGTTCAGAGTCTGTGTTACAGGGGAAATTCCAGGACAGTGATGTGCCAGTGATGCTTTCGGGTTTAACCCTTTTTCTTAATCACATACCCTTCCCCTTTTTCATAACAAAATTGTGTTGCTGACAGACTAGGGGGAAAATATGAAGAGAAAGAATTTTAACCACAAAGGTGATTTCAAGTTCTGTGAATCAGAACACTAATTAGTGCTTGCGCTGCAGTATTGTCTTGATGGTTCCAAAAGCAGCTGCTGCTGCGGCTGCTGCGGCTGCTGCTGCTTCTGCTGAAAATAAAGATATCTCTAGCAGCACTGAAGTTCATTTCAGAGTTAAGAGAGCTAATGAAGCCCATCGATCTCAGGGGAACATTACAGCTCAAAGGTTAAGACATTATTTGACAGTACACCGAGGTAGTGCTCATCCTGGAATTTCTTTTGTAGCACATTGTTCTTCAATAAGATTTTCTCACTGAGAATTTGCCATAAAAGACTGAGATCCATACTGTGACATGGTTGGGTTTCTGTGCTGAGACTCGGCAGGTACTTTGCGCGGCAGTTTGACTCACATGTGTTCTGTCTGAGGAGAGGATGTGCCCCTTCTCAGGGGCTTGCGCTCATTGCTCTTTTCTAGTAGTTGATAATCTTAGAAGTTATGCTCAATGGGAATTTTAACTGATGTCAAAGTTTTAGTTAATTACACTAGATGATTTTTGAGATTAATAATTAACATCCCTCTTTATAACTAAATATCCATAATTAATCAGCAAATCATAATGTGAAGACTAATTAACTTCAAACTCAAATTTTTACGGAAAATTCATATTATTCTCCACTTCATTAATTGCCAGAGTAATCAAAGTTATCCCTCATGGGGTAAAACATAAAGCTTTGTGGGTTTATCAGCTAAACCGTTAGCACAGAAGAATTTCTAAAGTTTTTCTGAAAGAATTTCTAAGATTATAAGATTACTAAGTGGTCTTACTGATTATAAGATTACTAGATTGTTCCAACCCGTGTTCACTGGCCATATGCTACATTGTCAATAAGCTTCTCCAACAGCTGCATCAGAAACTGGCAAAGCAGAAATTTCCCTCTGGTATCTGCCTTTTTTTCCGTGGGAGGTTAATCCAGCAGTTTGTGGTGAGCGGGTAATTTGGTTTACCATCTTTGAAAGTACACTGTGTTCCTTTGTGTCTTTGCCTCACAGAATACTAGTTAACTAGTTTAATACTAATTAGTAAGACAAAGTGCATCCCCAACATTGTTCATAAAGGAATCAGTTAATAATAGAAAAGTAAAATGTTTTATATAGAAATGATTAAGTGCTAAAGACAACTAAAAGAAGATACTGTAAAGGAGAAATTCTGTGCAAGACCCAAAACCTCATGCTGGCATCACAGGACTCAGCATGGGTCCAGTTTATTAGAAATGAGATGATGCCACTGTTAACAATGGAAACATGTCTTTTCAGGGTTTCATTTAGAAATTTAGGAGTTAAAAGTGTATTTAAAATCCACGTTTCAATTATTGTATCACCTAATCTTCCAAGTGCACACATGGAGCACTGTTCTTTTGTGTGGCAGCTGTAAAAATCCTAAGCAATTTTTACTGTCAAGAAAACTCTGGATAAATAGGGGCTGTTAAGTTAGGCAGATATCTGAGGTTATTTGGTGGCAGTCAAGAACTCACGGCACTTCAACTAATGGGTTATGATCAGAAACTGTTCCTAATAGCCAGCTAGACGGATCTGAATATGAAGATTTCTATAATTTTGTTGTCAGCTTGTGATGTACTCTAGTGCTAATTATTTGGAACAATTATGTTTTCCTAATAACAAAAGAAGAAGCAGTGAATTAAGCAGGCTTACCTTCAGATCTTTAGATAACAGTTTAAATGCACTTGCCATTAAGAAATAACATTTCTTTTTGCTTTATGGAGCCCTAATTATTTAAGATGCTTGTCTTTTAAAATCCACTGCTTCATCTTCTTGTAAACCTGTTCTATGTGTCAGTTTACACTGATGATTTCAGTAACTAGTATTTTCTCAGTCTTAGGTTTATGCCTATACCTCCCATAGACTGCTTACTTCATTTAGTTATTCAAGAACCATAATTAGTGCAGTAATTAACATGTGGGTCCTTCAAAGAAAGACTATTAGAATCATGGGACGTCTCTCATCATCCTGACTGATGTGTGGATGATAAAGAGACTGAGTTTGATGTGACGACAGGATATGTATTCTTACACTGTAACTGTGCTGCAGGGAAATTCAGACAGGACCTTGGTCCACAGGGCCCTAACGTTTGGAAAAAGTAATTATCCACACTGTTTCTATAATTCAACTAGGTGTTATCCTGCATTTGCAGCTGTCAAATCATTTGTTTTAAATGTTTTTTAATATCTTATGAATACTTGAAAGTTTTGAGTTTTACACATTCTCTCTTAACCAATTTATAAACACAGAGGCCAAGATTGGTTCTCTCATTCTTTCTCTCTCTCTTTCTCTTTCTCTCCCCACTGCCTCACCCCTCTCCCCTTACACAGAGAGTGCTTACTAACAGTTGATTTCAGACATCTAAAACTTGAGTTGATAAGGTCAGAGTTTAAAAAAACCTCAATTCCATACATTTCCCCAGAGAAATTTTTTGGTTTAATTTCACCTTTCTCATATGCTGAATGGATGTTTTCAAACCACAGTAAATGAGTTTATATATAACTAAGCTTGGCTGGTCATGACAGGCACCAGTAATGGTTCTGTTGTGTCCACTGCTGTTGCATTGGCTGTATCTCTGGTTATTTCAATTGGCATGTTCAGCTTTTAACTTCCTGTAAATTGCAGCACATTTTTTGCATTGTGTCATTCATTGACATCTGCTCCCACAAAGCCCTATACTGTGTTTTATGTGTCAGGTGGTAGCTCATGTAAACTGGATAAGATAGCTTCATATGGGGCCTGCTGTTCCTAATGGAGCTCTTGAAAAGCCCTAAGCTTACTGTTGGCTTTTGGCTTCTTCAGAGTCAGAAGTTCAGGCCAAAGTAGGAATAGGATATTGGATATTGGATGTTGGCAGGGAATAATCCTATGAAAAAACTTTATTTAAATAAATGGCTATGGGTTAACTCCTCATGTTTAGTACATTAAGGAAAAATTCTGGGTATTGATCTGTATTCAGGATGGAGGGGAGTGTTGTGGTTTGAGTCTGGATGTCCTCCCACAGCCTCCTGCAGTCATGCAGGTGGGCTTCTAGAGTTTGTGAATTCCTCATAGTTCAATTCTGGGATTATGGGTGTGAGTGCCACACCCAACTGGGTGTGGCCTACATACAATATAAGGGACAGAGAGAGTCTTCTCTCCGTGCTCCTCCTCTTTTGCTCTTGTTGCTTGTGCTGTTTCCTGCCACCATGAACCGTTGCCCTCTGCCATGTGCCACTTTGCCTTGGAGCCAGCTGATTATGGACTGAAACCTCCACAAACTGTGAGCTACATGAGCCTTTCCTTCCTTCATTTTGGGTGTCAGGATTTTTTCACAGCAACAAGAGAAAAGTAACCAAGACAAGGAGATTCCATTTTCCTTTGTCTTATCAATTGTATTTATATCTATAATATATCAGTTTGTTCTGAGTTTATAGTACATCTTTACATATTATCTTAGTTGCTAAAGTCAAGAGTTGACAATACAATACTTGGTTTTGAACTACAAGATAATCAAACGGTTAAGCATTTTGAACTCTAATGATTTATAGCTGAGCATGTATGTTTAATAGACCCTTTTGCCAATCAGAACGCAAAGCTGCCCTGCTGTATACCTCTTTCCTAATGCATGTGCTGTTTAAATTAGACTACACTGATGCTGGTGCAATTAATTAACTGTAAATTCAGTGAATTCTCTACACTCTCTCTAATACACAGCCTTCTAAACACCATTCTAATTTGTGGAAAAAACAACTTTGAAAATGCCATGACATAACGCATAGAGAATAGTAGCGAGGGTTCTACATGATACCACTGCTATGAATGTTGTGCTCCATTCATTGATGTTGGGTTTTCTGTTTTCAGAAGTTGTACTTACTTTGGAAGTGAGCAGTTCAGGAGAGAGTGAGGAACAAGGGTGTTTTCTATGCATTAAGCTCTACTACCAGCCAAGCACATAATATGAGGCACTTTACAAATCTGTTTCTAATATTTAAAATATCTTCAAAGGATCTGTGCCCCTATACTGTATACACAGAACTGAAGCCTACAGAGACCAGACAAGTGCCCAAGCATACACACCTACCTAATGGCTCAAATGTAGATTTTAGGCCAGAGCTGCCTGGGTCTTTGTCTACCTGAAGTCACATTGTCAAGGAAAAGATAGCATTACCAACAACAGTTAAAAAGCCTGTGTTTATAAGTGGTTGTCAGAATTATTTTAAAGGGCATAGGAAAAGCTACAGGGTTTTTCTCTCTTCTGCCATAGAAGAAGTAAAGCCTCTTGTTCTCTGTCTGTCTCTGTTTTGTCTCTGTCTCTGTCTGCCTCTGTGTGTATGTATGGCATGCGCACACACATACACACTGCATTTAAACAAACAATAGCTTGAAATTACTTCATGATGTTTTAGCTCTGAGGTACTAAGGTCTACTGAGGAAGCACTAGGGTCTCTCACGTTTGACTAATATTGAAGCACACTAAACAAAAGCTGAGCAGAAAGCAAACATTCAGCTATACAGTAACTAAAGGATAGCTAGAAAATAGGGTTGTTAATTGATCACAGCTACAGCTGTGGACAATCCACATTGCCATTTTTAAACCACATTGATCTATGAGATGGTCTTTCCTTAGTTAAATGGAATGTAGCATATATTCACAAAGGTGAGTACACTTGGCAGTGAGGATCCCCAATATCTCCCAAAGACAACACCAGGCTTTACCTGAGAAAGGTCACTTTGCTTCAAACAATTTGCATTTCTTCCTCTTAGATACCTGATTTATATATACTTAGTTTCTCTGAAAATTTCTGACCCTTTGAATTAGCGCTATTCATTTCTATACCATCAATAAAAACTGAGAATAAATAATTTATCCTAATGATTTCTGTATTTATCAAACTTTAGAAGATTATATGAACCATGAAATTTGCATTGTCCCTGGAAAATAAATATGAAGCTGAACAGATGATATTTACTCTTAGGTGCTAAAAATGAGTCATTGAATTGATCTAAATATCTACAGATAGAAAAGGAAGCTATAATATAGAATTCTGAGAGTCCATAGATAAAAATGATCCCACTGACCACTGTATTCAGTAGTGTGTCCTGTAGCATTTGTGACAGGAAATCATTTCAGTGCTGTTTAGTGTCAATTTGCAGTACAATCGCTTTTTTTTTCTTTTTAGTAAGATTCAATTTACATATAGTACATTTAATCCTTATTAGGTATACTTTTGGACGTGTTTCGACAAATGTGTATAGTCATGCAACCATTACCACAATCAAGTTAGGAAATATTTCTGCCATTCCAGAAAGTTCCCTCGTGCCCTCTGGTGAATCCCTTTCCCCAACACTCAATTCTCGACTGATCAGTAGTTTTTTCTCTTCCAGAGTATCACATAAATGGCATTGATGGTATATAGACCTTTATTTCATTTAGCAAAATGCTTTTGAGATTCACTCCTGTGGCTTTATCCATGAGCATCTTCTCCTTCTATTACTGAGTAGTATTCTGTTGTATGGATGTGCCATAGTGTGTTTATCTGTTCTGGTGATGAATGTTTGGGTGTTTCTACTTGTGTGAATTGTGAATAGAACTGCAGTACTATAAATGCTTAGCACCAGGTCTCTGTGTGGACTTCTGCTTTCATTTCCTTAGGAGTGAGCTTGTGGAGTAGTGTGGGTAAGAAATTCCCAAACTATTTTCCACAATGCCTGTGACATTTTGCATTCCTGCAAAACTATGTGAGAGTTCCAGTTGCTCCACATTCTTTCCAACACTTGGTACTACTGATCTTTTTAAATTTGGCCTTTGCAGTGGGAGTGTTACAGATCTCATCATGGTTTTTATATTTCATAGTTACTGCTGCTGCTGAGTGTCTTTTCCTGTGTACATTAATGTGTGAACTGCACTAACTTAGAAAAGCTCTTCCTCATAATAAGTTAAGACATACGTGCTATATTCTGGGAGCTGCACAGGTTACATGCATTCCCCTGACACGACAGCTTGCTGAGTAGTTGGAGACTGACTTCCTGTCCTTGTTTCCATTCCCCACATCTGCTTTTGCTGAATCATTGTTCATGGAATGTTGCATCCAGATCATCCTTTGTTTCCTGTGTCACATTCATGTGACTGCTCCTGATTGTGTTCCTGAGTCAAATTTCTCTACTGGAACATGTTTCCTGGTATCAAGTGCAGTGCTCTCTTTTGCAAGTAGTGTGTTTTTGGTTTGTTTGTTTTTATCAGTACATATTTATAATAAATAATAATTGCATTTATCATGGAGAATTAGTACATAAATGTAACATATCTTAATTTTTTAATCTCCTTTAATCTTCTCCCCTTCCCCATGCCCTCCCTCTATCTCTTGTTCTCTTCCTTTTTACAGAAGTTATGCTTCCTATTAGCAATGTTTTCTTCAAGCAGTCAGAGGTGGGATTTGCCTACCAGCTTTCTTTCTTGGGCAAATATAACAAGTTGACCCTGTGGCTTATCTAAGCTATTGATAAAAATACCTAACTTGCCAGGTAAAGAGCCCTGTGTTATGATGTTGGAGATAAGGCTTCAAGGGAGTATATAATTGACAGAAATAAGTACATAAAAATATTTACAAAGGAGTCAGCTGGTGTGATAATCAATTGCAAAATTTTTTAAATTGCTAAAGTACTAGGTTTACATTATACACTTCAGAGTTGCTGAGCAGTTTTGAATTCTTTTGATTGCCTTTAATCTTTGATGTCAGTTGAATGCTTCTATAAAAAGTAATAGGAATATGCAGATATGGTCAACATAAGGTTTTAAACCCTGGGGGCAAAAACAAAACACCAGTGAAAATGAACTGGCAAATAAAAGCAATTGATCTTTTCTAATATCTTTAGAACCTAAAATTTTCATAATTCCTGGAACTGGTATTAGATGAAGTAATCTCCCTTCCCTTTTTAGGAATATCCAGCAGCATTTGATAGGGGGTTAATTCCCATTCTTTGAAAAACATATACATTAATTTGTTTGCTTATAGCTTCATGAAAGGATTCTGTTGGATTTTTTTTTTCTTTAGTAAAGAGGAAAGGCCTTGAAGTGGATGCAGTGGCTCATCCCTATAATCTCAGCACTCAGGATCTCAGGAGGCTGTTAAGAGGGTCACTGTGAATGCAGGGCCAGCCTGGGCTACATAGGGAGTTCAAGGCTGGTCTGGGCTACATAGTGAGACGCTGTTTCAAAAAAAAAAAACCTGACAAAGGGAGAGAAAGGGCCTTTAGAACTAGGTTAGTTGACAGTTCAGCTTTGACTACTAGAAGATTCCATATTGTTCATGGATTCTTCTACCTTTGGCATTGTTCATAGTGAATTGATTTGCTTCGAATAGTGTTTGCTTTTGTTCTTTCATTATTTCTTATTCTTCTAGTGTCAAAAATAATTGTAGGCAATGTTTCTGATCTTGAAATGGATCTGAACATGCAATAACCTTGTACTGTTACAATTTATGAGGCCCTTGAATAAAACTTGCAAACTGTTAGTGATGATAGATTTTTCATTGGTATGTTTGATAGGTAGTATGAAATAAATATATTAGTTATATTTTATTGTAACTAAGTTGCATAAATAAGAAAGATATAACTAAAATCATACGATATTTGGTTAACTAAAAATCTACCATAGTTTTGTTCCATGCATGTTATTTAAATTTTCTTACCTTCTGTTAAGGGTCATATGCCTGATGTTTCAAGCAGACTAAAGGTTTACTTGTTCATCAGAGCTCTTCTGGGTACTTAGCACTACTTACAGCTACACTCAATGTTCTATTTAAACACATTAGTGCAAGTTCCATTACAGCAAAGAATTTCTTCCAGGATATTAAAGTAAGAAGGATGCAATATCAGCAATATGTATCTGAATGAAGAATGAAAAATTTTTTAAGCTTGATTAGAAAAAAAGTGAATGTCTGTGCTTGTATATGTGCATTCGTGTTGGGGCACCACCATGTGCATGTGAAATGTACAGATACGATCATCTCAACAGAAAGTTTTAAAGTAGATCTTTCTAACTGGAAACAAAAGTTGCTCATTTTAATTAAAATGCACATGGATCACTAAATCGTTCAGTTTACATTGTTTATGAAAGACGGGAGCACCAGCCTAGCTTGGTGTTTAAGTTCCCCTTTTTGGCATAAGTTGGCGCATTCCGCAAAACAACTGGCAAGTCATCGGCCTCCAACACGAAGGCCCTTTGCCTGCAGACGCTGGAAACGTTGCCCGGGAAATGTGGCTGAAGTTTCCTGAAAGTGAAACGTGAAGCATGCCAGGCCCATCTGTGCCAGCCCTGTAAGACAAAAGCACCCAATTTTATCATCATAGTCTTTTGTTCTCTGTAGTGCTATTCATGTGGCTGTTTCATGAATGCCAGAGTCTGGGGGCATCCATTGATCCGCCGCTTCCTTTGCTGCGCTGTTTGTTCTCCATTATAATACTTGTCACCCCTACACCCTGTTCCTTTTAAAAATGGAAACTTTAATGTCGAGAATGTTGAGTAATCTTATAAGGTTTTGTGCTGAAAGACCAAAGGGCTTTGTTTTGGATTACAGATCAAATATGAACTGGTGTAGGGTAGACAAGTGTGCTTTTAAGCAGAGGGAACAAATCTACTGCTCGTGTGAGTTCCAGAATCTGTAAACCTGTTATTTTATTATATTGGTGTCAGTTTTCATTATCTTCCTGAATTAATATTTCCCATCTTTATGTACCATATTTGCATATGATGAACCAACCAGCTTAAACATAGCTTCTTTTAATGTTTCTGAATTTCCATTCAAATAATCAGAAGTGATTCTTAATTTGTAATCACACTAAACCAAATATGGCAAGTGTAAATCCGTCTGAGCTGTAATGCAACAATCAGCCCGTGAATATCTGGATCTCAGTAACACAGTCAGCTGCCATATCACACAGGTGGAAATACATTAGATATGCAAGAGAATCTATATATTCATGTTGTAAAACGAATTTTGAATGGTAACATGGAACCAGTGAATATGTAATATTTTCTGTAAACTAACCAAAGATCAGTCAGATTGCCAAGCCAATTCCTGTGAATATCAGCATTAACATGGAACCACAGAATTCTATAAAACCACACATGGAGAGCCCCAAACTCTGGGAAACCAAATAACTATGGGTCTTTCCCTGCCATTTTAGCCAGTACTCTGTGTGTGTTTGTGTGTGTGTGTGTGTGTGTGTGTGTGTCTGTGTGTGTATGCACACGTGCTGCTTCACCTTTATTATCTCATTTTGTGGGGAATTCTTAGTGGTTCTGATACTTAAAAATTACAATCCACTTATAATCCAGCAGTTAGAACACTGAGTATATACACAGCCAGACTGTGACCATCTGCACTGCCCCGTCCTTCCCCTCATGCCAGATCTCAGAACCTGCCCTTCCAGAACAGCAGTATCTTCCTTGACTTGGCCCCTCGGAACAGCAGTGCAGAGAATTTTTGTGTGAATTTATTCCCATCTTAGTTTGTTTTTGTTGTTTTTTGTTGGGTTTTTTTTTTTTTGGTTTTGGTTTTGGTTTTGGTTTTGGTTTTCTCCCAATGCGTTGAATTTAAGAGTGTTTAAAAACCTTGTCTTCAGGTAGACAATTTCTGTAAAGGTTCAAGCTGAAACATCTGCTGTCAGGATTTGACATTTGCCTCCCAAATGTTCCCAGTCTCTTCATGTATACAGGCTGAGTTTGGGTCAAATAAATCGTTATGTTCATGGAAATTACTCCTTAGATTGGGCAAAAAAAAGAATGAATTCTTCCTTATTCATAAAACTGTGCCCAAAATTGAAGTTAATTTTGAATGCATCTGTTAGAATATCTAGGATCCTGATTTCAACATATAAATTTAGAGAGTTGGGCAATAAAACCAGATATTGAATAATAAAAGCATATTTTAAGAGAGAACTAAGCCCAGTGACTTGGACCAGGTTGTAGTTATAAGTATTGATTCGAGGTTGTGTTGGGGAAACTGGTTATGTGGGCTCAGTTTGTGGTGGTTTAATTACTAAACAGGACTGTGTCAGAGTATGAACAGAAAAATCCAAGAGTACCGTTCTAGTCAGTAGGTGTTAACTGGTGAAAGGGAGGCCTAGAAAATAGAAGTTACTCAAAACACTGAAAAGTAGTATTTTTAAATGAAGGATGGAGGCTGGGGCCCCTGAGAGCTGGGGTCCCTGCCTCTGCGGCCTTGCTTATAGGCACTGCTGGCGTCCTTCACTTATGTGGCATCTTTGGAAGGCAGGGTTCTGTAATGGAGGCTCTTCTGGAAATAATTTTTCCTCCATTTTCTGTATGTAATTTATCTTCCTGGGGTTTCTGTTAAGAATTCCAGATATTTTAGTAACTTTTCCAAAGCTTAATTCCTACGATCAGATACCTTGGCACTCTGAAAATTAAGTGAGATAACAACTGTTAGATCACCAAGATAATACAAACGTGCAAGTACAGTAATCAAATGGACATACATAAAAGCTGAGATGTATAGTGTCACCCTCTCTGTTTTGCCCTTTGGCAATTCTGCTTTGAGTTCCTTGCAGCCAGCAAATGAAAAATTAATTCAGTACTGTCATTCTGATTGTCTTGCTACTCCAAGAAAGCACGGATAGTACAAGTTTCCATAATTTGGTGAATATCACTGCAAGTTTCACATGCCTTTCTTTTCTTCTTTACATTAATGTCAGACCACCTTATCTTCTAATTTTATATAGAATGGGATATATGTGGATGACCCAATCATTAACCGCATGCTTAAGGCTGAAGTGGCCACAGCAGCATTGGAACTGTACTGACCCTCCACCCGATCCTGGTTTATCCCCAGTAGTGCAAGTCTGAGCTCTCTTTCGTGATCTGTATAGTCAGTGCCCTTTGGGCTTTCAACAGCATTCTGGTTTGATATATTTTGTGGACTTCCTTAAAATATGGCAACCTGGGGTTGGGGGGTAGTTCTAGCTTTTGTCCTCATGGCTTCTCTTTCTCATTTGACACAAGTGGCCATCTGCTCCTTTTCTTGCCTCCCATGACCCCAGATCTTCACTTTCTAGTCTTTTTGACTGTCCCTAACTCTTCAGTTGACAGTGTCTCCTGGGTCTCTCTTAACCTTGTTCTCTTCTCTCAGACTCCTACACACTGCCTGGTGACCTCATCCCTCAGTTATTTTGGACCACGGCCTGTATTCTGGAAACAGCCAAACATGCAGTTTCCAACCAAGCTCAGCCTGCCCCTTGCCCAAAGCGTGCTGCCAACAATAACTGACTAGGGACCTCTTCCTGGTTCTCCCACAGGAATCTAACCTGCAGCTTGATGCTAATGTGAAAGCTGCTCTCATGAATGGATGATTTCAGTCCTTGACATTTTGTGCCTTTAAAAAAATCAACTGGATTATTTTCATAAATTTCAATAATTATGTTTAAAATGTTTGTTTTGTTTTGAAATGACAAGATATAAGAGCTTGATATTTGCAAGCACTTATTTGCAAATAACATTCTTGCTTATGCACAGTCACTCTTCCTGAAAACTGAAAAATTACATTGGATATGGTTTTTTCTCTTGGGTATATCGAATAGATATGGATGTAGTATTTCCCCTTTTTACATTCTTTTTTAAGGTATTAGAGATGTCTTCTGTGCTATATAGGAATCTTGAATAAAGTTGAAGGAGTTTCTAAGAGGAAGTTTGAGGCAAATTTGCAGAATTACTATCATAGTAGTTTCTTTATTTACAATTTGCTATTTATCACTTCTCCTCCTATTCACTGAACAGGAGACCACTGTGGGTGTAGTTTAAACAGTATGTGACTGAGAATGAATGCACATTAAAATTCTATCACAGATAAAGCCACCAGGGCAGCATTCAGCTGTGAAAACCCCATGGGTGAATACCTCCTAAAGAGCCACAGTTCAGGCTTACAGAGTAGATCTTAGAGAATCTCAAGCCCTTCATCATTACAAGAAAGTGTTAAATACTTGTTTGATTGATTTTCTTGAAATTAAAATTAAAACAGTGATCTTGCTGTCTTTATTGACCTGAATTCCCATAAAGCACTTTAGCAAATCTCAGAAGGATCTGAAAGCACCTGTTGAAGAATGCTTCATTGGCCTAATATCCATCCATAAGATATTATCACTCCAATAGTTAGGAGAGGAAAGGAGGAACCCAGGAAATATGTACTAAAAAAAGGAATATTTTGCTTAAGGTATAGAGACTAAAGCAGTCAGAGAGAAGCTAAGAGCTATTCTTGTATAATGAATGCCTTCTGCCTCTTCCTTATCCCAGAACCCTCAGCCCATATATATTGCACTGTCTTGGTTACTTTTGTTTCATTGCTGAGAAAAAATACCTGATGCCCAAAATTAAGGAAGAAAAGGTTTATTTAGCTTACAGTTCGGAGAGGTTTAAGTCCTTAATAGGCTGACTCCATGGCAGAGGGACAACAGTTCATAGCAGCAAAGACAGCAAAAGCAACAAGAGTGAAAGGGGACAGGCAAGCCTCTTTTCCTCTCTTATATTGTGTTCAGACTACCCTCTCTAAGACAAATATAGCACTCATACACACCCCCATCCCAGCACTAGACAGTGAACCAGTCACAAATTTTAGATTCAGCCTCCTCCAAAAAGCCCACCCCCCCCATCATTACATGGGGCTTTGGGGGGGCACTGAGGCACAAACCATAACATGCATCTTTGCTGTATCCACATTCCTTTCTCTTGTCGTCCACCTCCCTTATTCTTCTTATTTCCCATTATCCCCAGTTACCATCACTCTAGCTAGGTAGAAGTTTGATTTGATTACACATGGGAAACTACCCATGTCTTAGACCGTAGTTACCACGTTACCTTCCTCACTGCCCTGTACTACATGGTAACCGTCCTTCCTCCTTTCCCAGTTTGAAGTAGGAGCTCCCATTCCAGCATCCATTGTACTATTATGAAAATATTGTATGCCACACATTTTTCTAAATGTCTGGAGTTACGCAGAACAGCCAAAGTTCCTTCTCAGGCAGAATGTACATTTTGTAGGAGGATACAGAACCAAGCCAAAAATGAACAAAATAGTAAGTAGGTGATACAAGCTTGAGAGCATGACTTAACCTGAAGGACTCATGAAAGTAGGCAAGCTCTGTTTTCCTTCTTACTGTCTCTGCTTCCACGTATCTGTTGATAGAAGTCTTTCTTCAGGTCTTCTTACTTGTATCTCTTAAACATGTTTTAGATCCTCCACGTTTTCTGTCCCCGTTGAAACTACCTCCTCTGTCTTGTCTTCATGTGTTTATTCTTCTCTGCCTTCACTGCGGCAAGAGCCTCCAATCTGAATCCCTATATGTAAGCATCCCTAGAAGCAATTTCTATATTACTACTGCCAGTTTCCTCCCAGTAATACAATTTGATTTTTGTTTCCTTGCTTAAATTTCTTCAACATGTCCTATCACTGTGAAATACTCACATCCAAGCCCCTGGACACTGCATGACCTCACACCTCCTACCTCTTCACTCTCTTTTTCTATCTTTCCCTCAGGGTGAGATCTTTCAGCCAAACCACAAAGCTTGCTAGGTTCAACATTTGCTAGAATAGTGGGAGTTTTCTCCTCTAGTTTTCAAATTCTTACTCTTTTTTGAAGACCTATGGTTTCTGTAAGTACTTGTCCTAGACTGAGTTGTTCTTTCTACATAGGCCTAGTTATTCTAACATGTTATTAAGTTTATATTTTATTTACTATAGATATCTGTCATACTAGTATCTTCTAAAAAATTACTAATTCTTAAAACCAGGGCTGCAGTTCATATTTGCCTTCCTGGTGTCATAGGCTTTCAATATTGGTATATGTAGAATAAATAGTTAAAAATAAATAATCTTGTACCTGAATTCCTGAATGTCCCTGACAGGAAATTTAAATTAGCAGTATAAGTGGAATTAAAACCTCTGGCCCATCTAGAGCCTTGGTGAATAATCTTACTGAAAACAGAGAATTTACTGGAAAGCTATTTCAACACTAGTGTTGAACTCTATTGAAGGGTATGACCTACTTTATTGTATTTTTCTGTTGTGGCAAAATCCAGATAATAATTCTTCTATCACTCAGATCTTTCAGTGCCCAAATCTGCTATTTGAAAGAACTCTACTCTACAGCTCAGTAATTAATGATGTAGTGATTGTGCTCAAAAAGTATGCATCCTTGGGCTTTTTAAGAAATGTTTGTTTGGGATTCATTTTAAATTCTTGACATTATTTGTCTGCTGTCCAGTGCAGTATGCTCACATACTTCTCATGAAACTTACTCAAGCTTTCTGTTCCTGCTTGGGCTTGATCCCAGAAGTACTGTTACCATCCGATGTTGGACAGCTGCTGGAACCTTGAAACTTTGCACCTTGTTGAGCCCAGTGGAAACTACTCACCGTGGGCAGCTGTAGACACATGACAAGTCTGTCAGAGCCCAACTTGTAGTGAGTTCTGTTCCATGGCCACTATCACCCCGTGTCAGGTATATTTCCCAAAGACATTCGCTCTGGGTGGCATGGCCTACCATGTTCCATCCTTCTCTCCCCATCGCTCAGCCTCTAATCTCACACTATCTAATAGATCATGATTCAGACAATGCTGTCTGTACCAACATCTGGACTTCTTCAGAGCCCTCATGTACTCCAGACCCTGCTCACACTTATGTCACCGAGTATATGGGTTGGAACCCATTCCTAGGAGGGAAACATCAGGCTGTACTGCCCACAGAGGCCTGCCAGACTGTGCTGCCTTTTTTGTGAGAGGAGATTCAAGACAATGCATTTTGCTTTTTACTTTGGTGGAAATATCACTATAGGTTCTATCCACTGGACTCTATACTCTTGACTAAAGTAGTAGATCCCTGGGTCTTTGTAGGGCTCATCTACCTTGTTGGACTACATGTGTTCTACTCAAGCCTCTAGAGTACCAGCCACTTCTTAGCTTTTCCGGAGTGCTCAGGATGATGTCACTGATGTTGTGGCTTAGTGATGTCTGCTAAATGTCCAAACAGTCCAGTGTCTGGTCAGTATTATGGCAGAGGGCAAGAGATTAATGTAGCTTTTAGGTATACTGTAAATGAATCTTGTGACCCATCCCATACAAAAGCACACTACTTCTGATTCTCTCTTCTGATTAGAATAAAAGAGAAACAGTCATCAAGTGGCCACATACCAGGTTTCTGGGGTCATTTAATCTAGGATAGGAAGGGCCAGCACAGAAGCTGTTATTGGAGCCACCACTTGGTTAAGAATAGTCATTCTCTAGCATCATTCTGGGTTCTATAAGGCCAGCCTGGTAAATGAGATGGGCACATGAGACAGGCCATCACCTGCATCCTCCAAGCCTTCAGTGATGCCTTTGCTTATTGTTCATGTTACAGTGTCATTTAGACACTATTTTAGGCAGCAGGTTTCTTGGGCCTCCTCTGTTGTAATAATTCTTATCCCACAGGCCACATACTCAATTCAGGTCAACCCAGGGCCATACGGTTTGTCAGTGTTGGACACGAGTGAAGTGAGCCCTGCATAAGCCTACTGTGAGTTGGACACCGGCCAGGATACCACCCAAGTTCCAGCCCATGCGGAGGCCATACTGGTACTTTGGGTCTCCAGATATCAGGTCAGTAGAGACCCTGTGTGGAGTAGAATTTCTGGGCAGGGCCTTTCCCCATGTCCAACCTCCAGAGTAAGTGGCCATCAATCCCTTTGAGTAGAGTACAAAGAGATAGCACAACCCAGCCATAGCATTACAGAGTCCAGATCAAGGACAGTGAATTTTATTGGAGCAACCTCCCTAAGCCTCAGGCCCCTTCACTGTGACCCTTTTTTTGAGTGTTAGTCCATTTGGGCTACTACAACAAAAACATCATAAGCTAACTAGTACACATTTATTTCTCATTTTTAAGGATACAGAGATCCAAGATTAAGATGCCAGCAGATTTGCTGTCTGAAGAGGGACCACCCCTTAGTGCACAGATCTTCACATAAACCATGGAAGGGGTAAAGGATTCTCTCCTGGGCCTCTTTTTATTATAAAGACAGTAATTACATTCATGAGGGTTTTAACCTTTTGACCCAGTTACCTCTCAAAGGTTCCACATTCTAATAACAACCCTTGGGGGTTAAGATTTCAGCATTTGAACTGGGGCTGGAGGGTATGGGGGTTGTGGATATCAGGTAACTTTTTTTTTTTCCTATACCATAATCAAACTCATGACCTCATGCTTTCCAGGCTGGTGCTGTGCCACTGAGCTATATCCCTGGCCCTAGCTGTCTTCCTTGTTGGCTATGTTCTGTTAGTCCCTGGGGTGTGATGCTGCACAGTCTCCACAGATCCCTGTCGGTCAGATACTGTTCACTGCCCTTAGCAATCATTAAGGCAGTTGTGGTCTCTCGACATGGGTGGTTAAGCACCTCTACCCAGTCTCAGGGCCTTATCATTCCCATGGACATTAGTAGGCCATCTCTCCTACCACTGACCTTGGCCTCCAGAAGAGGCCACCTCTGAATTGTCATCCCAGGACACTCTTGATGGCCTATTTGTGTCCTCTGGATTCCCTCATGGAGCATAGTTCTCTGATGGTTCTTCTGACCTCCCAAAATATATCCATTCCAGCCTTCTATTCCCATTGCCTTTTCATTTTTTGTCTCATGTCTCCAGGTTACCTCAGGCATCCCTCTCTCCAAGCTTCTAGGAGAAAGTTTGTTCCATCTTCTAGATCCCTGCCCAGGGTGTCAAGTCTTCTGTCCCAAGAAAGTGCAATGAATTCTTGTTCTTCCATTCTAACATCTGGCCCCATTGATCAAACAACTTCAGAATCCCATCTCAGAAGTTCTGCCCTGGCTCTGTCAGTATATGCCAGCTGATTAAGATTACAGCTCCTGTAGGGTCTGCTCCCTCATAGCACACATCCTCAGTTGGTTTGTCTGGGCTTTAATCTTGGTTAGACTGGCTAAGTTTAGCCAGGAGAGGAGGTGGGGCATCTCCTAAGAGAGGCATCTGGTACCATGAGGGGGTCCGACTTAGCATAGCATATCTAAGGACGAAGAACCCTTCTGCAAACTCTGGGGACTTGGGAGGGTCTATGAACCAAATCCTCAGAGGTGTCCCAGTCCCATAGTTCAGCTGTTTTGTTTTCCAAGCCAGACCTTGACTTTTATTGCACATTTACTTCAACTGTCATCCAAGTGTCCTAGCAACTCTGGCATCACAGCAGCAGTCTGCTGTTTCAAAAATGGAGATGGGGACCCCTCATAAGCTACAAATGGGCCTTCTAGATCTCCCCCTTCACCTTTGGGTACCCATTATGACCTTCAGTCTCTTAGTATCTTCTGCATGGGAGTGACTGCCACTTGGTATATCCAGCCACTTACTCTCTTCTGGTAGGCATTATTGCAGAAGATCTCTCAAAGGCCTGGACTGTGACACCAAAACACCCTTCCCTTCCATTGAGACTTGTATTCAGGCAGCAACTGGACTATCACTTTGTGTCACCAATCTCCCACTCAGAAGGTGTCTCCTCACCTATGCCTCTGGGCATAGTCATGGAACACTCAGTGCCACCTGGGCCAGCTCATGTCCTCCAGAAAGCAGAGCCTAAGGAGAGAGACATCCTGTCCCTGAGCAGGTCTACGCCTCAGAGGGAGAAAGAAGGATTGAGCAGCCTGCATTTCCGTAGAGCCAAAGTACCTAGCTAGGAGTTCCTTGGTTGGCAGGAGTGGCCTGGATACTCGGTCAATGCATGGGAAGGCAGTGTGACTGTCAGTCTGCTCCTGTGGGAGACAAGAACAGTGATCCCAGCCATCTTATTGCCTTTCTAGGTAACTTCCAGCTGCAGCCAGTTATATTCTCTTTGGGTTTTGCTCATGAAAGGCGCACTGTCAGGTAGGCTATTACACAATTACCCCAAAAAATGTTCTAAGAAAAGTGTTCCACACACTGCCCTGGGCAAACTCAAATGTCTGGTATTCCATAGAAAGTTCACACTTGGTTTGTTTCTGAGAGAACTGAGTCTTACCCAGTTTTACCCAAGAACTGTGTGGTGGTGTCTAGAACCTGAAGCTGAGATGGAGTGAGGCTGAACCACCTGATGGCAAGCATCCTGGCTTCTTGCTCTGGCATAATTTATTATAGAAAAATAGTTGTCTGTCAGATTCCCCAAAATGTGTCAGTCCTGAGGTTATCTGTCTTCATAGGTGCATGAACAATCAACCAAATTTCTGCTCCCTGCTTCCGTGGGTCTATAATTGGAATCCAGTATTCATAGGACCCACGAGTCCCAGTTTGAGTCCTCTCAGAAAAAGTGGGCATCCACTCTTTTCTAATGAGAGACTCAGCTACTAAGTGTTGTGTTTCATATTTTGGATCAGTTAGATGGAGGCAAAGTTCACTTCTCTGTAACTTCTCTCTGCTGGTCCCAGTTTTGCCTCTAGAGCAATGTACGATGAATCTATCCTACTACTCCTTTAAATATTTGAAGATGTACCCCATTCTTTATTCAAGTGCAAATTAGTTTTCTCTTCTCTATATTCATCCTATTTGTGTTTCTCTTAGAATGTGGAGCTAGAAACTGTCCATGACACCCTAAGTACACCCTACTAGTATGTCATCATACTATACTGTGCTTGTATTGATGCAGCCCTGCTACCAGGTTGACAGTCCAGGCTACTAGGACTTTGGAGTCCTTTTCTTACTGTCCTACTTGCGCAATACTTTTTAACTCTTGGTTTACATTTATACCTGTGCAGTATATTCTATAATCAAATATTAGTTGTTTATGAACCGTATTCACATGACATGAACCAAACTATATGTCACTAAACTTTATAGAAATGAAGCCTAACATTTACTGAGCCCTTCCTATGTGTCAGGCACACTGCTTAGTACTCACATGGACTGTTCCATTTGCTCTCAGAGGCTGGTAAGTATTATTACCTCCAGTTATAGATTAAAAACAGCAAGATTTAAGAAATTTAGGCAACTGTCTAGAATTATGAAACATCTGAGTATTTGCCTTCTCTCACACTAACAAATTATCGTCCCACAATTATGGGTGCTGACAGAAGACATGAGACTCCCAAGTCAGGGCCAAAGGACTGTGTTACTCACAGTCACAGCCATAGGCAGAAGGGCAGCTTGGGCTCCAGTTCCCCAAGTCCCAGCTCACCCAGGCTGACATGAAGATGTGGTAACACCTGTGTGCACAGTGGGTTGTAGTATAGGAGAAACTCAGCTTGGAGAGCCCACATCTTTCAGCGTGAACAGCAAACTTGCCTTCTTTGTAACAGGGTTACATCTTTTTTTTATAATGGACAGTAAATAAAGATGTCCTTTACTCTAGAAGAAGATAATGTGTCTTCTGCAGCTGTTCACTCTAGAAACTTCTAAGCCGAGGAAAGATACTATAAATAAAAGTGAGAGCCTCACCTTGGCTCTCATGACATGCATAAATGAGAGGGTTCTATGGAGACCAATCTCTGACAGCCCTTTGGTGCAAGTGTGGTGAGGAATGGCTCCAAGCACACTGACACCAGTGTTCATTTGCTCTGCTCTGCTCTGCTCTGCTTTGCTGGAGGTATTATTAATGTGATTTAGTCCTTCCCTTTAGGCGCTCATGTTCTCTTGATCACAGTACTCAGTGAGGTCTGTGGCATGCCAGGTGTTGGCGCTGCTGTGGTAAGTACCACAGTTCTGTACTCAGTGACCTCTGAAGGTAGCAGGAAAGATGTGCACATCTATGAATACAGAAAGTTCCCTGCAATGAGTTAGAGGTGAACAGTATAGGTTAGGTGAGTATCTATGTGATTTCTCTAAAACCTAAAGCAACTCTCAAGTTAAAGAAATGTAACATTAGGGAACATGTAAATATTTTCTAGTGGACAAGTTTTAATTCCTTAACCTTACAACACAGATCTTTCTATTGTGATGATAAATGTGCCAAATCACAAGTGTCAAGTGCATTCTTCCACACTTATTTAAGAAACCTAGAAATTCTAGTAGTAAGTGTGCTGTTGGCTTTCCCAGTGAACATTTACCTTTCTGATGTCATTGCCTTCTTCTCTCATCCCCTAACTCCCCTTAAGTTCTCAGGATGGCAGTGATATGATCTTACCTCCCATCGCAGTGACCCAGTGAGGTCTAGTGTCAGCATCCGAGCCACACAGGTGGTGGAGGAGCTGTATCCGGGGCTCTGGGGGAAAGGCAAAGATGCTGAGTGGAAATGCTGAGCCATGAAGTTTTCAAAGCTGCTGCAGTTCTTCAGATGTTATACCTACCCTCTAAAAAGACTGCACAGCTCTTGAAGCATCAACAACTGTTGCTTGAGCACTGACTCAAGACTTTCACCTCAGCCGGGCGTGGTGGCGCACGCCTGTAATCCCAGCACTCGGGAGGCTGAAACAGGCGAATCATTGTGAGTTCGAGACCAGCCTGGGCTACAAAGTGAGCTCAAGGCCAGCCTGAAGGGCATAGTGAGACCTGTCTCAAAAACAGGGCTGGGGATCTAGCTCAGTGATCTAAGCGCCTGCCCGGCAA
>RJWT010003744.1:0-35456 GCA_004365215.1 Cuniculus paca | reverse complement strand
TTTACTGTTCACACCTTCCTTTTGATGGGGTGTGAACTGCTTGCTGGGTTTCAGTTTGAATTTGGCGGGAAAGGCTTGTGCTCCGTGAGTTCGTGCTTTCTCTGGCACCTTGTCCTCTCGCCGTGTGCCCATCCCCTGTTGAATCGGGCTGGGTGGAAGTGCGCGGTCCTCCAGGCTCAGACTCTGTGCAAAGGCCACCTGGGCTAAGCCCTCCTACTCCGGATGCCCACGCCTAACGTAGGTGCCCGGAGCCAGGTTTCAGGGATCCCAGGGGCTCCTCTGGGGAGACTTTCCCCAGCCCAAACCCGCACTCCTCTCTTCTTAACTTCTCTCTCCAGCCGTGGGAGGACGCTCGGGATCTGAGATTTCTCCCCAGGGAGAAACGGTGGGGATGCCCGTGTCCTATCCCCTTACATCCTTTAACAGCTCCTCCTGTGTGACACCCTCCCAGGATGGAAGAGGCCAACTCCTCCTTTCTGACCAAGACCACCTCTCTCTTCCCAGTAGTTTTAGTCTGCCCCATCTCGAGTCCCTTAGGATAGCCAAGGAGCAGTGAGAGAAAAATCAGCCAATAAGGAAACAATAACTGGGAAGCGTTAGCACTAGAGACATTACTGGCCTCTTCTTGGGCATCGCTGGATAGGTCGTTTCCCCACACTATGCAGAGACCAACTTGAGATCAGGGTGGCTTTTATCTTACCTTTGATTCCTCAAAAGGTGCAGCACACGATCCTGTACTCAGCACAGTGTCAATTGATGATTGAATCAGGTAGAGATTTAGGTGAGGGTTTCTACCTTTGTATTACTTTACTTGAATTTGACCTACAAATGAAAGAGCAGATATTTACTTCTTGTTGAAATCTTGATGCTGTTATCCACTCATACATACTAGTAGTAAGGTAACACTAGCTAAAACATGGACTTCCTGATTGTTTTTCAGGAATGTAGCAGGGTGTATTTGCTCCTTAAAAAGTTTAAGGGCTGACTAGGTCTGCAAAAACAATTAATAAATAAATACATTTAAAACTAAATCTGTCAAAAATAATGATCTTGTTTTTTGTTTTTGTTTTTGTTTTTGTTTTACCTAAAACATCAGAAATGTGTTGTCATGCAGTTTTGGAGACTAGAAGTCTGAAATGAAGGTGTCAGCAAGGGTATACTCTCAGATGCCCTGAGGAATGGTTTTACTTAGGTCTCCCAGCTTCTGGTGGTTGCCTTCAGTCCTCTGTTCTGTGGGTGGCTGTGGCTTCCCAAGCCCAATCTCTGTCTCCATCCTCATGTGAATTTCTTTCCTCTGTGTCTGTATCTAAATCTCACTAATATGCTTGTGTCCATCCCCAAATCTCACCAATATACTTGGGAAGAGTCCCTCTAAATCCACTATGACTTTGTCTTAACTTGATTACACCTGAAAGACTCTATTTTATATGAAAGTCATATTCACAGGTCCTTGATAAACATAGATTTTTTTTACTTGACTTTTCTATAATCTCCATCAATCAAATATCTATCAGGTCTTTGGGCCTATTTTCTAATTTGATTGTTTTTTTATGATTGAATTTTGGGAGGTCTTTATACATTCTAAATACTGGTCCTTTTTCATTTTATTTTATTTTATTTTATTTATTTTTTTGAGACAGAGTCTCAGTGGGTAGTTCAGGCTGGCCTTGAGTTCACTACATTCAGGCCGGTCTCAAACTCACAGTGATCCTCCTCCCTCAGTCTACTGAGTACTAGGATTACAGGAGTACACCTACACCTGACTTGGTCCTTTTTGTTATATGTAGTTTACACATATTTCCTCCAATTCTATAGCTTGTGTTTTCATCCTTCTCACACAAACTTTCATGAAACGAAAGTTTTAATTTTGATGAAATTTAACATCGGATACCTGGCCAAAATTCCCAATTGCCTATATCGAGAGTATGGTAAGAGGATAAAATAAGAAACAGAAACAAATTTAGTCAGGGAAGTCATTGCCTCCAGGTGAACAAAGGGCAAACATGGAATTTAAAGGAACACAATACAAATCAGCAGAATGCTCATAATTGAAGATTTCAGCTCTTCAAAATTTCAGTGATTGTTGAAGGAATCCACAAATCTGAAACTTTAAAAAATAATCTCAAAGATAAAAATGTATTTCATTGCTATTCTTGCTATTCTTTATTGTCTCTATTCTCTTCCCTTTGGGAACCTTTTCAGGGTTCTGGTTAATTATTGACAGTTTAGATGTCCAACTAGTGAATATTGTAAAATATTGGGGGCAATCCTTTTAATGTAAAGAATGATCAGATATAATAATGTTATTTTTGAGACTCTTGGTTTGTTTAAAATTTAAGTAGCATTAGATTTCTTTATATAATTGGTTTAGCATAAGCATGGACACAGCTTTGAGGTTATCTCTACAGCAGAAAAAAAGCAACTCTGCACATTCTTTATTTGAAAGTATTCTCAGGCAACGTGCAAGGCACAAACACTGGTCAAAAACTGTCGCCAAGCATTGTGCCAAAAAAAAACTATGTGGTTTTAAGCCAAGACTGTTTAGGAATTAGTCCTTCATGTCCTAATTATTAAATTAGGATGAAAACAAAAAAAAAAATATGTTTCAAGTGCTATGCATCCAAATAAAATTTATCAACAGTCTATGTATATAGTGGCATAGGACTTCTCTACTGAGATCAACCAGAAAATGGTGCTAGAAATAGGTTGGTAAAATGATGTGAACTAAAATTAACAAAACATACATATATTAGGAAAAATGATGCTTCTGGATGCTTCTGCTTAAAGTTTTCCTGTGCATAAAATTAGTCCTGGACAAAGATTTCAGCTAGGAAGATGAATCTGCAGTAAGCAAGATATTTGATCTAATAATAATGAAAATTATTCTACAAAAATGACTAAAAGTTCATAAGAATTTTTAACCACAGCACATATAAAAATTTTACCCTATATGACAAATGGACAATGGAACTTCAAAACAAATCCAAATTTTCAATATCTTCAAGATAGAAGTATCAGCATTATATAGCCTTGGAAAAGCAAGTACCTTATCTGGTATTCCACTTAAGTCTATGTGGCTTTCCTTTGCCACCTCCCACCCCAGTAAAATGTTCTGTCACTCACCCTTAATTATGATGCTAACAGCCACCTTGGAATCCACTTCTATCTTGGAAAAGGGTTCATGGATGTATGTGGTCAGGCAGCCCTAACAAATCTTGATAATTTGCTTGCAAAAGGGGTAGTCTAGAAATGACATCCAAAGTAAACACATTCTCTCTGGATGTAAGTCAACATTTTTTTTTCTTTTTTGTTTTTTCTTTTTTCTTTTATTTTATTTAAAAGATAAAAAAATATAAAACACAGAAAACACAAACAAAAAGCAAAAGAGACAAGCAAACAGCAACAACAAAAAATCCAAAATAATAACAATATAGGCAAAATAATAACAATATTCAAAACAAGATGATAGGAAGTTAACAACAGTTGTTATATTGCATATTGTTATCTTCAAAAGAGTTACTTAGATTATTAGATAGACACGCAAAATTGATCTAATCATATGAGTATTAACTGTTCTTTTCCAAGAACTAATAGAACTAGTAGTATAGTCATCTTAGCTATCTTATGTATATATTTATATACATATCTTCTTCCTTTTTCCTTTTCCCTTCCTTCTTTTCTCCTTTCCCCTATCCCAGTTATTTTTCTCACTTGAGCAGTTTCTTACCCTTTCACAATATTTATTGTAGGTTTCTTACAAGTCAAGATCTAACAATGCATTTTTCATGCTATACTATTAAACACAGGTTGTGTTTCAGGATCTCATAAGGGCTGAAGTTAATGTATTAATAACTGTGTAAATGAATATCAGTGGAGGATTTAGGAGTCCAAAGAAAAAGACACTTCAAATATTGCATCACCCTCAGCTGTCCAAAATTGGTCTCGGTAAAGCACAAGGACCAAGACCAATGCCTCTGCTGCTTTTCTTCCTTGACTACTCGTGTCATAAAATTGACAAAAGCACATTCTTAAGCCATGTTTCCTATCTTTGTCTGATACTAAGTACTCCAAGCTGACATTTAGGTTCACTTCTTCTCCCTTTTTTTTTTCTTTTCATTCTTTTGTGGTGATTTGCAAATGACATTAAAGATACAAAGAATAAAGCAAAGGCATTCTAACATATGGTGTTTGGCAGTACTCACTACTATCCATAAAGACTCAATCCTCATGGTTTCACTGTTTGGGACCAGTGCAAAGAAGATGCAAGCTCGAAGTCCTACAGAGCCAGGTGGTTCATATGAGGTCAGTGAAGAATGAATGTATTTGACTTGCAAACAATGGGCAATCTCTGTTCCTTCTTACCTGTTATTTTATGAAAAGAACGTGAAGTGTGGCTTTTCAAGATTTTTCGTGAGATAATTTAGACACTTAAATTTTTATGTGAATAGTCCTGATTTTTAAATGCAAATACTAATTCTAAATTCCTACAGTGTTTTGTAAGTCTAAAGGCCTGATATAGCAACAAGTATTGCACAAGTATTTGATTTCTAGGAAACAGTTTTCTGGAAGAAGTTTGGCCACGTGGCCCTGAGAATTTGGACATGTAACCTAACATCCAGGACTTTAGTGATATTATCTGAAGATGGATGAGACTCTCACCCTAGTAAAAACCTCTGATGTGCTTTGCAAGGTGTGCACAAATCAATGCTAGTTATAAATTAGCCTCCTCACCCCAAATTACAGCTCTTGGATGAGGGCACAACTCTTGCTCCAACAACTAACAAAAGATAAAGTGTATCTCAATGTAGCAAGATCCAATGACTAGCTTTTTATACCCAATTACACAGCATGTTATCTTGCTGAGGATCAATCCAAGACCTCATGCTTGCTAGGCATTCACTCAACCCCAAGCAACACCCCAGTCATTTCTGGCCTTCTTTTGACAAAAAATTTATAAAAACACATAACCAAAAGTGGATGAGAAACAAAACTGACAAGGAAGAAAAAGAAAACTCATCTGTATACAGCAAGCACTGAAATGTTTTGCTCATTGTTAGATCTATCTAAATAAACTCTGATGACTTTAAAAGTAAAATTTCTCGGAACCAACAGACAAAGGGAGATGCTGCTTGCTGGTAACCAGCTCAGAAGGAAGGCAAAGGCAGGCCCTGCTCCGCATGCATTCCAGCAGCCCTTGGGATGCTTCTGCCCCAGGTAACCAGCAAGGGCTGGGAAAGACAGAAGTGGGCCCTGCACCAGAGCACACAGTGACCACCATTGGATACTTCTAACCAGCACTGGCCAGGAAAACCAAACAGTCATGCTCCAGAGAAGTTGTAGCCAACGTGGGAGGTTCCCAAAACCACACTATCTGCTTGTTTGGAAGAACCCAGGAAAATATCAAGACGAAGAAACAGAAGGCAGTCCCTGGACTCCAACCCAAGTAGAGCAAGTCCAGGAGATGAAAACGTGGAAGAGATTGGGAGTTGCACACCTGAAGTTTCTGCAATGATGGCAGCTGAAGTAAAGAGACAACTCCATGAGGCTATAAAAGAAATTAGAACAGAAATACTATCCCAAATAAAAGAAGAAATGAAAAACTTAACAAAAGAATTGCTAAGCTTCTTTAAAGAAGACAAAGATAAAAAATAGAGGAGCAAAGGAAAATGAGGGAAATCATGAATGAACAATATAAGTGAGATTTTGAATGCATGAAACAGATTCAAAGAGATATACAGGAAATTAGAATCTCCATTGAAAGCTGGCAAAATCTCTTGAAAGAAACTGAAAATAGACTTTCAGACCTTGAAGACAGGTGTGCAGCTTGTGATCAGGAAAGGAAAGATCTCTTAAAAATAACGAGGAACCAGGAAATAACAATTCAAAGACTGCAAGATGATGCAAAGCTAAATAATTTATGAGTGATAGGTATCAATGAAGAAGCAGGGGTCAACACAAAAGAAATAAAAATTCTATTTACAGAAGTACTAGCAGAAAACATCCCAAACATGGGAGAAAGATGTGCTATTCAGATAAGTGAGGCACATAGAACTCCAGCTAGCCATAACCAAAGTAAATCTACCCCCAGACATATAATAATCAAGATCCCAGAAATTCAACACAAGAACAGAATATTAAAAGTTGTTAAAGAAAAGAAACAGATCACCTATAAAGGAAAACCCATCAGAATCACAACAGACTTCTCAGCACAAACCATCAAGTCAAGAAGAGCTTGGAGTAAAATATTTCAAGTCCTGAAAGAAAACAATTTCCAACCCAAATTGATGTGCCCTGCAAAACTATCTTTCAAAATTAATGGAGAAACAAGATACTCCCACAACAAAGAACAACTAAAGGAATTCATGACTGCTAAAGCAACCCTACAAAGAATACTGAAGGACATTTTAGAAAGAGATAAAAAAGACCATGGCTCCAGGAAGAGCGGCAGGGGAGGATCACCAAGCAGGACAGAGAATAGAATGGAGGGCAAAAGTACACAGCCAATGGCAGGAAAATAGCATGGCAGAGATGAACCAGTGCATGTTGGCCATAACCATTAATGTAGATGGCTTCATTTTGCCAATAAATAAAAAAAAACCCACAGGTAGAGTGAATCAGGAGACAAGATCCATCGATATGCTTTATCCAGCAAACACATTTAACTCAAAAGGGAATTCATAGATTAAAAGTCAAAGGAGATAAAACAATGCTTTATGTGACAGGGAACCAGAAAAAAACAGTAGGGTTAGCTTGTCCATCAGCTGCAGAATGAAAAGGAAAGATATGGCATTTCTATACAATGGACAGCTACTCAGCTATAAAGAAAGATAACCTTGAGACTCCTGTAGGTAAATGGATACAACTTGAGAGCATACTTAATGGGTGAAAAGGTTAAGAGTCACATGGGTGAACATTGTATTGTCTCCCTAGTATAAGAAACTGGGGAAATTAGTGGGATCCAAAATACAAAATAGAGGTTTGGAAGGTGAAAAGGGAGGCAATGTCTCCAGGGGGAAGGCAATGGCCATTGTTAGTCTATAATTCTGTTTTGAAGCCCTGTATTGTTCTCATAGTTCTGTTTAGCTTAGTTTTATTGTTTAGTTATGTTCGATTTTATTATATTTGATGGCATGGGCAGCTATTGCAAAAATAACAAAATGGATTATAGCAGTCATTATTGATTTCCTATTATTTTGTTGCAAAGTCTTTATTGCTTTACTTATTTTCTTTTGATTTATTTTATTCTATTTTGCTTCACTTGATTTTGTTATGTGTTATGGTCTGAGCAGCTACTTTGAAGACAAGATGTATCATGGTAGCCTCTGTTGCATTCCTGCAGTCTTGTTTGAAGTCCTGTATTGCTTTCATTGTTTTCTTTTGATTGGTTTTATTCTGTTCTGTTTTATTTGATTGTATTATACCTGAGGGCATGAGCAGTTATTTTCAAGATAACAAGAGGCATTATGGTAGCCATTATTGATTTCCTTTAATCTTGTTATGAGGTCTTGTATCATGTTCATTATTTTGTTTTGATTGACTATTCTATTTTGTTTTGTTTTTTATTATGTCTGATGATATAAATAGCTACTTTGAAGATAATAAGATATATTACGGTAGCCACTGTGGTATTTCAACTGCCTTGTTTTGAAGTCCTGCATTGCTTTCCTTGTTTTCTTTTGATTGGTTTTATTCTGTTTTGTTGTGTTTGATTTTAATATGCCTGATGATATGGGAAGTTATTTTGAAGATAGCAAGGGGCAACATGGCAACCATTGTTGGTTTATTTTTGTTTTGTTTTGAAGTCTTGTAACACATTCTTTGTTTTGTTTCAATTGAACATTCTGTTTTATTTTGTATTTGTTTTATTCTCTTCAAAATAAAAAAAAATTTTCTCAAAAAACACAGAGTAGTGGATGTGATCTGTTCAATAGTTTCATAGCTTACCCTCAAACTTGTGTGAATGAGTATTGTGCTCCATTAATTTAACAACAAAAGAAAAAGACAAAACTCTATGAAAGATGCTAGCTCTCTAGTATCATACGCTGCTTTAAAAATTATTAAGCCCATCAAAAGTTGGTGTAACTTTCCAAATTTTCATTTGCATCATGTATACAAGCCACTGATAAACTTCCCAGCAAAGCATCCTCTTGTCCCTTCCTGAAATTAAATAAATCAATGATATGAAATCACCTTGCAACATGGATGCTTCCTTTCCTGGAACCAAATATTCTTATAAAAATTTAACAAGAAAATATTAAAATATCTCATCAGTGTTGTTGCTACAAAGCAACAGCTAGTTATAAACAGTCTTTTAGTTCTCAAGGAGAGCTAGGATACTTCAAAGTCTTGTTCTAAATCCCCTAAATCCAGCTTGCTCTTATATATTTGCTAAAATACAGTGTGTTAAGTTCAATGCTTTAAAAAAATGTTTCAAGCATTTGGTATGCTCTTGAAAATTTTTAATGGCTCTCATTCTAAGAAATGAGCACTTTCTGGAACTTCAACTCAACTAATATATTTTTTTCAAGTAATAAAGAAACCAGTACCTATGTCCATTGTTTTTCCATAAATGTCTTCAAGTTTATCAAAGAAATAACACATCTCATCTGCCAAACGCAATATATAAGTATACTTTGATATATGTTGAAAAAAGACACACCTCACACCCTTGTTGGTGCAGATGGTCTTCTTGGTTATTCTTCCTATAAGGGAACAGGCCAGTTTATCTACTTTTAATATATCCCAGGGACTGTGGCAAAAGAAAAAACTTCAATGAAGGACATTTTGATATTTTTAGAATTTTTTGCATTGTCAGTCACAAGACTCTTGTTATTCTGAATATTCAATGACACATGCATGTTTTAAAAAATCTCTGACTTGAATAAACTATAAAATACACATAATTCTAAGTATTTTCTTAAAACTAAATGTCATAGTGTACATTTTTTCCATAGTAAACATTAGGTGATGATATACACATGGTTTACCCTGGCAGGTTGGAATTGTTGGAAATAAATAAAGCAGAGTTTCTGGGGGCAGTATCTTTTCTTTTCACAAGAAAGACTCAATTGGACTAAAAAATAATTCCTCAGCATTCTAGTGTTCTTTTCTAGGAGAAAAAAAAGAATTAAAAGCAGTGACAATTTATTATTCTTGTTTAGTGTATATTTTGAAACTTTTACATCTAAGAGGTACA
Organism: Cuniculus paca; assembly: GCA_004365215.1. Taxonomy (NCBI): domain Eukaryota; kingdom Metazoa; phylum Chordata; class Mammalia; order Rodentia; family Cuniculidae; genus Cuniculus; species Cuniculus paca. The sequence continues at coordinate 26,260 of RJWT010003744.1, read as the reverse complement.
CAGATAATTCTTTAAGGTCCATTTCCTCTAACATAAAACAATGTATATCTCTTGCCACTGTTGGGACATATTCTCACGAGTTTCAAAGTTGGAGAACAAAAGAACCAAATGTTTGCATATTTGTCTTTTTACTATGTTAATTATATTTGCTCATGTGAAGAATTTGCATGCTTATTTTGCCCAATGACATCCAGTAATTTTTCCAGCATTTGTTTATTAGAAAGAAGGTATTAAGTGCTTCTCAGGACATCAAAGAGTCAAATGTATAAATAGATGATAGATAGATAGATAGATAGATAGATAGATAGATAGATAGATAGATGTCACTGGTGCAGACATTGGCATCATACACATCATGGTGGTTTTTCAGACATGCAGCATGCAAGAGTTTTGAGGTCATGGAAGCTTCCACCCAGATCTCAGAAGAAAGCCTGAGAGGGTAGGTAGTGTGCACCTGAGAGGACAATGTGCAAAGTTGTCAAAGTGAAGTCATTAGTGTAGCAGAGATTCCAGGAAATAGGAGATGCCAGATATGTGGATTATCTGCTAAGCAAAGTCATAGACAATGAGTAGAGATAGCCCCAGAGAGAGGCCATGTGGTCTGAAATCAGCAATGCTGCAGGATCAGGGCTACCTATTTATGCCCTGTGGAGCCTGTACCTAACTACAAATTACCCCAGGTACTGTACATGAAACTATATTACATGGAATTTAATGTTTACCTGCTGGGTTTTGTTCTTACATTGGTCCCATTCATTTCTATCTCCCTATTATTTCTCTTTTTGGAATGGGAATGTTTACCCTGTACCCATGTATAATGGAAATGTTTAATATTCTTTTTTATTTTTATAAGGGCTCATAGCTAAGAGTTTACCTTGAGTCATTTCAGCAATGCTGAAACTGTCAAGACTTCGGCAACTCTTAGAGATGCACTAAATGCATTTTGCAGAATGTGACAGACATGAGTCTTTTGGAGACCAGGGGTAGAGTGCTAGGGTTTAGATTTAAAGTGCCCCAAAAATTCTCATCTGTTCAGTGGGAGGTTTTTGGAAGATGACTAGATCATAGGAGCACTACAATTGGTGAATTAAACCCCTGATGAGTTTGCTGCTGCATGTGCTGTGAGGATGTGGGACTTGGTTGGAAGAAGTAGGTCACTGGGGATGTGATCCGGAAGGGTTATTCTTGCCCCTGGCTCCTCCTCACTCCCTTGCTGCTTCATGGCTGTTATGGGATGAACATCTGTCCTTCACAATGCCCTTCTGCCATGCTGTTTCTGCCTGAAACTGAAACCATGGACCAGAAAAAACTTCTCCTCCTTTAAATTATGGGTTTGGGGTGCTGTATTTTGTGTCAGCAATAGGAAAGTGATTAACACACTATGTCATTAAGAAGATAAACAGATACAAGTACTAGAACAACTAAGTTATTTACATCCATGAAAGGAATTCAGGCCTCATTTCTTCAACAACAACAAAAAAAAAAAACTAGAGAACCATTCTGCCATGAAGGATTCTATGCCCAGGATGCTCAAGCACATTAGAAAACAGTCTGAAGAGTCTTCATTGGACAGAAACCCCTTCCTATAGTACGTAACACCCAAAAATGCATGATAATATGTAAAAACCCTGGAAAATCAAGTTTTCCAAAGCCAGGGGGATGTTTTCTGTGCAAGGTCTCTTTTGATGTGCTAGATGAAAGAAAAAAGAGTAAGAGCTTTGGAAAAGAAGACGTCGGATGTCAACTTAGTACACTACCTTCTTCTGAACTCCATACTCTAGGAACAATATTGTCATATTTAAAATTCCATTCTCAGACCACTGACCTCATGCAATTCCTAAACCACCTCTTTCCTAAACAAATTTTTAAAAGATTCTTCAAGTTAAGGGATATGGCTTATATCTAGGTTTAAAACATAGATGTGGTTTAATCAAAAGGACACATGAGAGAAGGGGAATTGGAAAGCACTTAAGTTCTTTTGAATCCTGATGCATTACCTCTAAGCCTCATAACTTGGGAATGCCTATGACTTCTTTGAAATGAAATATAATCCTGGATTTGGAGTACTGAGACTACAAATGAGTCAATGATGTCTTTTGGGGGAGATTATGATTTTAATCTTGCTATCATAGCTGAGCCTGAATAATTAGGATCTATCCTTAAGATTCCTTTTTGCAAATTGAAAGAGAGCTACATTATTTCCTTGAAAAGTCACATACCCTTATATTTTTTGCAGAAATATTGCTGATGTTATGAAAGCAGGCTTTATTTTTCTGAATTATCTATATTTATTAACTATTATTAACTATGTAGTAATAATCACCAACTCTGTAATTCATTCTACACAAGGAAAATTCATTTCATTGAAATTAAGTCCATTATTTCAAAACTGGTAAACTGTTGTGTGCTACAGATTATATCCCATATAAATGTTAAGTTACAAAAAGGTCTTAAGTAGTCTAAAAGGTCCTAGTTGAATCTATGTATCTCATTTATAATATCCTGATGCAGAAAGTTTTTATAGCTATGCTTGAAAATTTTACTTTAACCTACAGTATAAATTTAACCTCTCTCAAGTAGTTTGAATATTTCAATGTTTGCTATTATGATTCCTACATGTCCATGGAATATACATTCTACATTTTAGGTAATATTCTGACAGTCTTTGATAAGCAAAGTTCCTTTGCTTTTTTTTGTCTTGGTTCCCTCAGTATTTGATTTCTATGTCTGCAGAACATGGGTAAAATACTTATGATCCTGGATATTGTAACTATAATGAATCTGCTTATATATGAATGTTTATAGCAGTATTATTCATGGTAGTCAAAAATGAGAAAAGGACCATCAACTGATGAATGGATAAACAAAACATAGATGTGCACACAATGGAATGTTATTCATCTGTAAGAAGAAATAACATACTGGTACATACTACAACATATATGACCCTCAAAATCATATTCCAAGAAAAAGAAGCAAATCACAGAAGACTATATATTGCATTATTCCATTGTTATGAAACTTCCAAAAGAGACAAACCTATGACAAAGTAAATTAGTGGTTGAGTTGGAGAGAAAGGAATAGTCAAGCAAAAAGTTTCTGGGAGAAACAAGGATGAAAATGTTTTAAATTAGATTGTAACCATGTTGTGCTATCCTCTGAATATATTAAAAAACCTTTAAGTGTACACTTTGGGTAAATTGCATGGTATGTGGATTATATGCCAATAAATTGTTTTTTTAAAAAGAAGAGAGAAGGTTTGAATAGTTATCTGAGGTTAGACTTATTTGGAAGTATAGTCATCTACTTTTTTTTTTTTTTTTTTTTTTGCAGCACCGGGGATTGAACTCATGACCTCGTGCTTGCCAGGCAGGTGCTTAGGCCTCTGAGCTAAATCCCCAGCTCATTTTTTATGTAACTCAATTTCACTAGAAAATTACTATCTCCTCTACTCTATGTGATAATGTAATTTCCACGGTTCAAAACTATTGTTTTTTTGTCTCGCTGTTTAAAAATTTGAGACATTTACAAAATACAACAGACTTTTTAAAAAAAATTATATAAAAAAGATACTCAAAAGTGATATAATCATCACAGTAGCATTAAATTATCTTTATATTATTCTTTCGTTAGTCATTCATTTGTTGTTGCTGTTTTTCTGTTCCAAGGCTACATTAATTTGCTTCAGAATGAAGCTTTGTTTCCATGAAGCTTTGTTTCCATACTGGTACATATCACAACATACTGGTACATACTACAACATACATGACCCTCAAAATCATACTCCAAGAAAAAGAAGTAAATCACAAAAGACTACATATTGCATTATTCCATTGTTATGAAACTTCCAAAAGAATGAAGCTTCGTTTCCATGCTTGTCAGCATTAATGGGAAGCTAGCCATTTACTTTGGGTGTTATCAAAAGCTAACTTACTTTCAGGATAAGTTAATAATATCTGAAACAACAGTGTTATCCTGTGTCACTCACCAAAACACTCTGGAGAAAGAAAAGTTTAATCCAACAGAGTTTAACTGTCAAATAAATTCTGTAATTTAGAATTTAGAAATCCAACTCGGTAATCCTGCGAAGTATCCTCCCTGCCCCTCCCTCAAGCTCTCTACAAGGTTCAAGAAACAGCAGTTACAACATTGACATCTAGTTGCGAATTGCAGGGTATCTGGTATTCTCTCCCTGATATTCTAAAATCGTGGTAGCTTTTCTGTAACCTAGAAGATGCTGTCTCCCAGGCAATATATATATATATATATATATATATATATATATATATATATATACACTGATATTTTCTGCCATTTCTGTTTGGCAGAAAAACAACCTGGAAAACCTTATAAATAAGGAATACTTGAAGTAATTGAAACTGCATATCACTGTTAGCTCCAAATCTCTGAAATGGGGCAGTTCTTTTCCTGAAGGAATAGCTTACTAACCACAGTGTAAATCTGTACTTTATCTTTAACCCCTGTTCAAATTCCATTGGTAAACTAACGAAATAGGGAAGATCTCCAAAACTGATTATAAATGGGAAGACTCTGTTCATCACAGTTCCAGAAGTTCGTGACTATAATACATGTGATGCCATGGTAGAAAGTAAACTGCGAAGCAGCCTGGATCTTGACTGAAATTGCACCCCAACTAAACTGAGCTAATCTGGAGCTGACATAAGTGACTCAGAGGTGAAGTTGAAGTAGGGGCCTTGCGTGGGCCATCACCCTTGGTGATCAGTCAAAATGAGTTCTGCATCTATTGACAGCTTAGAACTGGGCTCAGGGGCACAAAACCAGCACAGAGCAGAAACATCTTCAGGGCCACACTTTGTCTTTTGAAAGACAATTGCCAGGTACATTTCTGCATTGCCAAGAGAATTTCCACATAAATCAACTTGGAATTATTCACTTTCTCCCCCAGAAACACAAATATTTAGAAACATTAACACAGCATAGACTTTCTTTCTACAGCTTTTAAAAGCTCAAGAATTTTGCACAATCATCACTTTCACACCAAGGGATCTATAAAAAGTAAAATTTGAAAGAGCTCAGATATTAGATAAGAAAATGGAATAAGAAAATGTAAGTCAAAAATATTTTATTACTAGACCACCAGACCACTATGTTTCTCTTCTGTGAAAAGACATATTACAATAATGTTATTTGTTGAGATAAACCCACTTAAGACTTACAAATGGCTAGAAAAATTATGTCTCCTCTTACAGTTAACTTCTCTCTGAGACCAATTTCATGTTTCTCAACATGTTGGCCATCTGCATTCATAAAACATGGATTTTCTTCTGGATATTTCACTTTACCCATGTAATACAAACAGATCTGGAAATACCTTCTTTGCAAAATTGAGCAATCTGCTAAATCATTCTATTAGTGTATCACCCAAATAAAACGAGTTTTGATGCTTTCTTTGGATTTTACTTGTACGCCAATAATCATTTTAGAAACAAAATGGATAATTCTTTTATTCTAGGTATTTTATAGTCAAGTGGTTGTGACCCATTTACAAATGACCTGTGGATCCCTCCTGGGCCTCAGGTTAATTTCACAGACCAAAGCTGCTCCAATTCGGGAAGGGCAGAGTGCAGGGAGCCACGTGCAAGATAGCAATCATCAGCTCTATTAAAGAGGTTCCAGATCTTCTAGCCCTGCACTCAGATGCACAGTAATTCCCCGTGTTAGCATTCACTAAACGACAAGTTGATGGGGCAGAAGATGGGGAGGAAAATGACCCTGGAAGCAGAGTGTTGGTTTTACACCGGCCGGGTATCTGTTTCAAGTGAATTTCCTCTGGCGCCAGCAGGTATTTTCAGCAGGCAACCAGTGGGATCCCAAAGGGGATGGATGGGGTGAGAAAGATGGGGCCCTAAGTTTGGGGATCAAAGCTTTAAAGATTCCAGAGGAAACTGAAGAAGATCGCATTGATTGACCAAATAGATGTGAAAGATACTTTTAATTTCTTAGGTTTAAAGCAGCAAGGAAAGGAGGGAAAAGGAAGGTAGTAAATAAGATCCCAGAGAAGCGAGGAGGATGAGCGGCTTTACCCACAATTTTCACTCTGGGGACTCCCGAGAGCTCTTCAGCCCTCGGATCCTGCCAACGTGCCAGGGACGATCCGCGACTCCTCGCAGGGTCCCCAGGAAGCCAGGAGAACAGGATGAGGGTATGGGGCCAACCAGGGGCGTTGATGTTTGCTCAGAGGCCGAAGCGAGCCCTCCCCGGAGGTCTGGAAGGCAGGACCATTAAAGCCCAGCGGGCCGCTGAAGAGCACAGTAAAAGTGACTGCGGTTTATTTGGATTTGTCACTACAGGTCGGAGAGACAGCTCTTTACCCAATGCGGAACCTTGACAAATTGATTGGGCAGTGCAAGAGAGGACCGTCTCTCTGACCCCGGGCGGTAATGGAGCGGAAGGCGAGACCCTCCCACTTGCTCCTGGCCCCAAGGGGCGCGCCCCGCCGGCTGGGGGTGTGACTTCACCTGTCCACTGCGCAGCAGCCCGCCCTGCTGGCCAACTCGCCCTTTCCCGGCCTGAGGGATTTAGGCCGCAGCCCAGAGGTCTACAAGGGAGATTTCGGCTCATTCTCCTGCGACATCTCCCCAAGTTTCGGGAAGGTCTTCACGCCTGCTACCAGGCTCTGATGCCCTGAAGGTGAACTAATACCCTAGTGCCCCGGAGAGTTCACCTGGGTAACAATCATTTTGTTAGGTAGCATCGGGCTCCTGCATCTTAGAGGTCGTTTAGATGTCTTTTTCTAAAGCACTAACAAGTGGTTGGAACCTGAAATGTAATTCTACTTAGTAAGGAATGTGATTATATATACTGGGTTTGTTTTGTTTTGTTTTTGAGGCTAATTCTTAATGTCACCAAAGCCTAAGTCCTTACTCCTAAAAACAAGGGCTCTTGCTCCTACACAATTAATGTGAATAGAACAAACTACTGTCAGTTTATTCCTTCTGTATTTCTGAGCTTAAATTATGATTAGAAATTATTTCTGTCATTACTATGTTAAATGCTACATTAAAATTCTTTCAAAATAAGGACATTTGTACCATCTACTAATGAACGTAAATAGGTAGATTCCTAACTTACTGTCAAGAGCAATTACTTTTGAGGCAATATACTACTTTTAATGTAATTTATTGCTACATCAACTTTAGGCCAATGCTGTTTTATCAGGTTATGAAAATGAGGTCTAAACATGTACAACATGTGAAATAAGGGTTTAGACTGTAAGTGAGTCAATCTAATTACTTTGCTTTAGGATTTGAAATAGCACTTTTTGGACAATCTCTAAAAAGCTGTGTCAAGCGGCGAGGTTAATTTATGTAATTGTTTGCTTTTATTTTGGTTAAAAATTTACACTGGGAGAGTGACCTGAATGAAATTCTTTTTTATTCAGTAAAAGAAATTGAATCCCTCCAGTTAAAAAAATGAAAGTTCAGCATGGCTAGAAGGTGAGGGTTTTAGCCCTTTTGAAGGAGACCATTTGAACCTGAAAATTTTGCCCATCTATCTATCTTGCTAAAAGTCACAGCAAGATAAAGTGTAACAGGCTGTGATATTTGCTGGAAAGAAAACATCGAAATGACTGCTCATTTATCACCGTAGCCATGCTCCCCTCCTCCACCTTGGTTTAATTGACAGTGTAACGCGGAGATGTTTGTGTCTTTCCTTGACTGTTGGAAATGAAACCAACCCCATGGAAAAGGAGTTCTAAGTTATCAGGCCTATTATGAAAAGAAATTATAAGAAAAAATTAGGTGGTTGTAAAAATTCCACCATCAGCAAGAAGCACCATCCAAATTCTATGATGACCTGTGATTTTCTTTCCTATTTGGTGCTTGGTGAATGTCCACATGTAGATTCCATGATTTCAATCACTATTTAAGAGTGTATTCAAGATATTTTGTGGCACTATTCCTAAATTCATTGGAAAATTATCTACTTTCTTGATAAACTGCATTTATCCTTTCTAAATAGATGTCTAAATACACAAAGAAGACAATAGCCAATGTGCATGTTTTATAAAATTTAATCTCAAGAGTAATCACTTATATAATACTAAAAGCAATAAAAGGTCCTATTTTTAAATTAGTCTGGTTAGTCAAAATTTCTTAAATATAGTATTTAATTTTATAAGAATCTAATGAAATAATCACTCCTAAATACTACTTAAGAATATGCAAATTAGAAAAACCTAAAAATGTCCAAGATTAATATTAAAAGATTAAAATACATATAGTCTAACTTACCAGTTCTATTTTAGGTAATTTATGTACACAAAGATGTTATTTAAAGAATATTGACAATAACAAAAAAACTGGAAGTATCTACAACATGAAACTTTTTTTGCCACTCAATTATGTCATAAAAGAAAACTTAATAACATCTAAAGATGTCTATAACATTTTAGATAACAAAATGGATTATTATAAGCTACGATTCAATTTTTTTTTTCACAGCACCAAGAATTAAACTCACGACCTTGCACTTGCCTGGCAGACGCTTAGGCCACTGAGTTATTTCCCCAGCCCTTGTCTTTTTGAGACAGGATCTCACTATGCAGTTCAGGCTGGCCTTGAGCTCACTTTGTAGCCCAGGCTGGTCTTGAACTCACAATGATCCTCCTGTCTCAGCCTCCCGAGTGCTGGGATTACAGGCATGCACCACCAGGCCTGGCTATAATTCAATTTTTGTTAATGAACATCTTTTCTGTTAATCTACAATATCAACTATCTTATAAAATAAGGTTTAGTTTATATTGATTGTCCTTAATGTTGGAACTTCCTTTTCCAAAAATATGTCTGTTACACAGATGTGTATTCATAATTATTTAAATTAACATAGATTTATGATAAATGTTCATATATGGCATCAATCTTCCTTTACTACCGGTCCTTTTTTAAGTGTTTCTGACAATATAAGAGTTAGTCGACCAGGCTTTTAAACAAAGCTTGTATGTATTTTCACTGAGATCTCATTAAATTTACTGATGAAACAGGAAGAAATATACCTTCAAAATATTGTGTCTTCAAACCCAGGAACAACTTCAACTTTATGTAAAATTGTGTTTCTCCCAATTTTTTTTAACATTACTCAGTGATGTGAATATTGCCCAAAAGGAATTATAGTGATGAAGAGTAAGGGTTCTCACACTTTTGAGATCTGGAGCAGGTCACGCAAGGGCCTTCATTTTGTGCCTTCATTTCCACCTACATGAAACAGAAAGAATAATGACTCCAACCTTAGATGGTTGTATAAGAATTAAATGAGAAGCTTCATACTAAACACTTAAAACAGTAGCTAGTAATACTGAGTGCTCAATAAATATTTCTAATTATCAAATATTGAATATTACTTCTTGAGTTTTTTTTCCTAAATATTTCATCCTTTATTTTGCTGTTACTGTAAATTAGAACCTTTCTTCTTTTTTTAAATTTTCTACCAGGTTGTTACATGGATTACCAAAATTGCTAAATCTGTATATCAATTTACAAATCATCAAATGTAGTTTTCTCTTGTTCTATTTAAAGGTTATAAACTGATTTTCTTCAACTATCCAGATAAGAAATTTTGTCATCTGAAGACAAATATAAATGATTCTCTACCTATGCAACTTTACTTACTAATTTCTTGCGCTTGTTTAGTTGCCTTAAAATGTTCAGAATCATAATAAATTACGGCAGAGATAATATATTCTTTTGTCCTTAATTTAGTCAGGATAGGTCTAGATTTTCATATATTTTCATCACATTACAGAAGTTTCTATTTAGTTTGGGTTAGGATTAGGGTTAGTGAGTAAATGTTAAATTTTGTCAAATGACTTTAGCATATATGGCATGACTATGTATTTTTTCCTGACCTGTTAAAACAATAGGGTGTTTAACACTAAAATATCATTTTATTCATACATTTTATGAATGCACTTATATGTCTCATATTAGTCTGTTCATGTGCTGCTTAATTCTATGGATTAATATTTTGGTTAGAATTTTTTGCAAAGATTTGCAATGAACAGAGACCAGAGTTCTTGGGTATGGTGATAACTATGTACACGTATGCACTTAGTCAAGCACATTAGCATTCCTAGAATTTGCTATCAGTGTTACATTATCTTCTCAACAATAATCTGGAAACTTTCTTTTCTTTCTATCCTTTGAAACTGCTTAAGTAATGGTGAAGTTATCTGTTCCTTAGAGATGACAAGATCCCATAATAAAATAATCTTGACCTGTTGGTTTTTTTAGTGATGGAAGAATTCTAAGAACTACTAGATTTTTCTATCTCTTCTGGTTTGAGTTTTACTACATTAATTTTTCTACAAAATTGTCTAAGCTTTCATATAGGTAACAAAAGTAATCTCTAAATTATTCTGATCCCTTAGTTATGTATCTTTATTTTCCTTCTTGTTTCCATTTTAAAACTTATTGTAACATGCAAAAGTAATACATGCACTAACATTGCTCAGCTCTTCTTTATGCATCTATGTGGGTGTTAATCATTATCAACTTGACTGGATTAAGAAACATCCAGCAATTCAGTACAGCATTTTTGGTTGTCTGCGAAGGGTGGTTCTAGAGATGATTGGCATATAGCCCAGTAAACTGAGAAGTGAAGACTCACCCTGATTGTGGATAACACAATCCAATAGGCTTGCACCTAACATGAAATGAAAGGCAAAGAAGGAGGACTTCAGTCTAAGTTTAGTTTTAAAAGCTTCATCCTACTTCAGCAAGTGCATCTTTTGCTACCACCATTACTGTGGACCTCACATTCCAGCTTTCTCAGTCTTTCAATGGGGAATCACACCAATGACTCTCCAGGGAGTTTCCAAGCTTTGAGTGTCAACTAGGGCTGTGTCTTTAATGCCTCTTGTTCTGAGGTTGCCAGCTACTTTGGCTGAGCAGCTCCTGGATTCTCTGTCTCTTCAATATGCAGATGGCCATTGTGGCCTATCCTGCCTCTGATCCTGTAAGATAGATAGATAGATAGATAGATAGATAGATAGATAGATAGATTTCACTAATTTTGTTCCTCTAGAGAACCCTACTGAATACTGTCTACTAATGCAGTTTAAAAAGATACTTAGTATAGGCGTACTCAATTATATATGTCATTTAACTACTGAAGAATCTAATGAAAACTTCTGTACAATACTAAATATTTTTAATATGCCCAACTGTCCAAGTAGACTTGATCTGATATATATTATCCACTTTAATCCTCACATCAAGAATTGCTAACATTCCTACTTTGCAAGTGAGGAAATCAAAACCCAGAGGAGTTAAATAATTTTTTCTGTAAGGAGGTATCAAAACAAACATTGGCAGCCTGACGCCAGGAAAGCCCATCTTGTTAGAATTATACTACTAACAATTAGTACCTCCACTCTTCCTGTCACGGTGATCTTATAAGTGAGCTTAAGAATTAATACCATAATTCAGAAAATTATCCATAAAAATAATTTTTTCTTAGAGTAGTTCACAGTAGATTTTCATAAATTTAGCCATGAGAAAAGGCATTGAAGACACTACTCCTTCCTACATATTTGAAATGCCAAATAAATAAAATATGTGCCACCTCAAACCTGTCTCCTAGCAGAAACCAGTATTGGTCTTTGCTGTGGTCTAAATGTTTCTCCCAGCTCAGAAATCACATGTCAGAACCTAATCTTCAATGCAATAGCTAAGAGGGGAAGCCTTCAGGTGATTAGGTCATGAGGGCTCTGTCTTCATGAATGAAATTAGTGTCTTTATAAGAGGCCAAAGGAAGCATGTTAGTCCCTTTTGTCCTTCCTCCTCCATAAGAAGACATATGAAAATCACCAGGAACAAACCCTTTCCAGACACTGAATCTGCTGAGGCTTTGATCTTGAACTTCTAGCCTCCAGAACTGTGAGCAATAAATTTCTTATTGTTTATAAATCACCAGACTAAGGTATTTTTTATAGTAACCGAAACAGAGTAAGACAATCTTCTACTTAAATACAATGAAAAACAAAGAATTTTATACAGGACCAACTTGATTAGAAGTTTAGTCTGGCTACCTCATGAAGAATGGCTAGAGGGGGCAATAAAGGATATGGAGACCAGTTTGGACTAATTGCAGCGTAGTTATCAGGGCAAGGGATGGCGGTAGCTTCAACGCTTGTGTTCACCGCGAAGATGGAAGAGGTGAGATGAATTCCAGAGCTCTTTGGAAGGCAGAATCAACAGAAGTTTGTGATGGATTATCCTATGTGGAAGATGAGACAGAAAGAGGTGTCAGTAATCAGTCCTGAGTTTCTGGATTCTGTAGTTAGGGCTGCTCCAGAGGAATGAGGTTTGCTTGCTTGCTCGGTGTCTGTAACTTGTATCCCTGGCAACAGGAGTATCTCAATTTTGAAAAACATTAAAATATGGATATAATTAATTAGTCAATAAACATATCCATTCAATTAATACACATATTACAAAAATAGAAAACCTAGACCCTAAAATAGTTTGTGAAACTATAAAAAGGTCAAAGAAACCCTCTCTGAACAGACACTAGTTTATCTGGTAAATAAAGACAAAATAAGTTGCTTCACTAAGAAATATTTCTACCACAAGGGGGTAATTAAAACATTAAATGACAATAGAGAACTATCAGTCAGAAAGATGTGTATTTCATCAAACGCTTTGAACGACTGCATGGGGCAGATCATCACTCCATAACTAAATGATCTATGCCTGAGAAGATGGACAATACTACCCAACTAGAAATATGATTACGAAAATTGAATGTGATACTACAGGTCAAGTTCTTGATGAATCTGTTACCCCGTATACTTTCCCTTTAAAATAAGTAACTACTGAAAGTTAAGCCAGTTAGTCCTAAACACCATACTGTCTCTCTAGTGTGAAAAACTGTTGGTAAATAAGATCCAAAAGATAACAGTAGATACAGTGAAAGAGAAAGAAACTGCTCAAAGGGAAATCATGTTGTTTTGCATACCTGTGTTTGGTAACTTGAGCAACTATTTTGAAAATGCAATATAACAGTGTGCAATATAACAACCATGGTTAAAGTTCTATCATCTTGTTTTGAAATCTTGTATCACTATTGTTTGTTGTTGTTGTTGTAGTTTGGCTTTTATTGTTGTTGTTTTTTGTTTGTTTGCTTGACTGCTTTTTTATTTTTCTGTGCTTTTTTTCTCTTTAAAATAAAAAATAAATATTAAAAGACCAGTTACTCCTTTATACAATGGCATAAATTATTTTACCACCTTTTAAATAAAAATTGTACTTTTGGAGGCTATACTGGTTAAATGAGCATAATTTTGTAAATATTTAATATCCAAGCAAAAACAATTGTTACAAAGAAATGTAATAACCTGAATATCTAGGAAATTATGAAATACGTTGAAAATGTAAAATATAATTGTATCACAGTGGAATATCTTCTTTTTAAAAGCATAGATTTTTTGCATATGTTCTTTGCTTTGACCTTTTTAAATATCATTAGGTAAAAAGATTTTCTTCCATCTGTCCATATATATAACATAGCTTCACAGTTCTGCCAATATGGATCTAATACTATCATAATAAAAATCTAAGAATCTCAAATATTTTGCTTGCCTTGAAATTTGTTTCTGTTATTATTTACTAAAATACATAAATCCCAAAAACTTTGTAGTACAGAGGTTTTCATTGTAACTGATTTTGCTCAAGCACAGAATTGGAATAATAGCTTGAAATTCACTCCAAATTCACACAGCAGAGTATAATGATTAATTTCTCAAGAAGCATTAGGTTATGTTATGTATCTAAATAATCAGTGATTTTTCTTAAAGAAACTGGGAGAAAAAGAACTATAACTTGGAACGTATAAGGAACACAAAGTAGAACTTGTAATGATGAATTAGTCTTTATTACTTAGCATGTTCTTTCATGGGTATGTGTGTGTGCTTGTCCGTACATACACAGTCTCACATCCTCCTAACAATTCTGTGAAGCTCAGGAAGTTAATTACATGCAAGCTCATTCAGTCAGAAAGAAGCAGGGCTGGAATGACCCACCCACCTGGCTCCAAGCCTCACTGTGCTTCTCAGAGACCGCACTCCCTGCAGTTTGCCCAAAGAAGCCCTGTGTCTCACCTGTACCCCAGGCAGCAGGAGTATCTTGACTGAATTCCTGTTTGCTTCAGATATGGTTAATTTGCAGTCAATCTACTCAACTTTTTTGTTGGTGTACGTATTTAATTCTATAGAATAGCTTAAGGCACAGAAATGTTAGGTCAAAATGTGTGTTGAATGAAAGGAGAAAAACACTAATCCAATGTTAAATTTATTGGTTTGCAGTTTAGGGCAGCCTGCTATCCTAAACAAGGTGCTTCGATTAAGTAGCAACCTGATGAGTAAGATGGAGATGAAGCTGAACAAAAGGCCTGTGAATGGTGAAGTCTGTTTTGTGAGTTTTTTGATATAAGAAAAGTTCTAGTAAATATCTGGTAAGTGAGAAAGGACTCCAAGGATCAGGGTATTAGGCATAAGCTGTTACGGGTATTGACAGCGTTGTCTTATATAGTTGAGGAGAATCCTACTTAGGAATAATTCTTGTTGTGTGTGCTTTGGATATTTTGATCAATGTACTAATTTTATACTTTAAGTGAAAGCACTACTTAACTAATTAAATAGTGCTTAATTAAGTAATTAAGTAAAAACCTATAACTTAACAAAAATTTTCAAATATTAGAATACTGATTTCAGATGGATTTAAGCAAAATTCTCACATTCTATTGATCAATACATTAGACAACATTAAAATACTTCAACTAATTCACACAAATGATCACAATAATTAAAAAACTATCTAGTATAATTAAATAGGATAAAAGGTATTCAAACTTTGAATTGAAATTTTCTTTCCTTTTCTCTCTTTTTCTTTCTTTCTTTTTTTTTCTTTCTTTCTTTTCTTTTCTTCCTTTCCTTTTAATTCTGAGACAGGCCTCAAACTTGGGATCCTGCTGTCTTATTCTGAAGAGTATCTGGGATTACAGCTATGTGACAACATCCTCACCTTAAATTTATTTCATAATCATCCCTACACTTATTTTCATTTCTCGAATAATCTTCTAGATTGTCAACAGATAATATTCAGATTATTAATGACCAGTACATTGGCCAACAAGGCTTCTGTGCTGATTTTACAGAAACAAGCTCCTGAGCTCCCTGCCCTATTCTCTCACCACCTCCCAGTTGTCCTAGGTGTAAACCCTTAAATCCAGGTATACCTGGAGGATTGAGAAGACATGTAACAGAATTGGGGCATTTACCAATTTGAATAGAAATATTTCAGCTTTATCTATTCAGCTATTTTTCCATATCATAAGACTCAGAGAAGAAAGAGTATATTTTTCAGAGCTGTCAATGTTAATGTGGGTTAATAACCACCGATTCTTGTTTGGAATGAAGTATCTGTGCACATCATCCAAAATGATTTGAGTCCTAGCCAAAAATGATCTGATTGAGTCCCTTTGGATGCCTAGATTTTTCTCACACTAACTTTCCAAAGAGTATAAGACCTTAACAAAGCAGATAAATTTTGATATCTCACAAGCTTAGTTATTGCTTTCTCTATTTGATGCTTATTTTTTAGTTTTAAATTTTGTTAAATTTTGCTTTAACATCATGTAACGACATTTTACTTCCCTGCATAGCTTGGGCCTGAACTGGTATGAACCTCTGAAAATTTTGGTTCATTGAAATACCACTTCTTTCTCATCGTTGGCCAAAAGTTTTCTTCTCATCAATACTCAGTGTTGATGTGGAGGTGTCAGTGTATAAAAGAAAGTAATAAAAAGTTTGGTTTTGGTCATGATGTCTATGAGACATATTCATAGGGAAATGACCAAAAAAGGATATGAATATTTACTCCTGACCTTTAACAATTAAATCCAGAGTAAAGACTTAATTGGAGAACATGCATATATAAATGCGAACTAAAGACTTAAAAACGGTTGTGATCACTAAATAGAAGGATAAGCAATAGAACATAGTTGTTATAGTTTAAATTTAAAATGCCCCCCAAAAGTCTCACATGCTTTAAATATGATTGAATCATGAGGGAATTCATCCACTGATGAATTCAGTACCTGCATGCGCTGTTATGAGGTGGGGCGGGTCACTGGGAGTGTGACCCGGGAGGGTATATTCTCATACTTTCCCAGATCTTCTCTTCTCTGTTTCCCGGAGGCCATGAGCTGAGCATCTTTACTTCTGCCTTGCTTCTCTGCTGTGCTGAGTCTGCTTTGGAGCCAGCTGACTATGAACTAAAACTGTGAACCTCTGCTCTTTCAAGTTGTGAGCATCACATATTTTTTGTCAATATCAGGAAAGTGAATAACACACTAGTAAATACCTACATTTAGGTGATTTGTGCAAGAAGAGGCCATAGTGAAAACTCGCTGATCAAAGATAATAGGAAGACAACATACATCCCTATGAAATAATAATTTAAAATGCCTAAGTCCAATCCCTGTGCGGATGTGTGGACAAAGGCCCTGATCTAAGGCCTCTCCCAGAATTTATTATCTTGTGAAGAAGAGGGTGGCTTGAAGATGAGTGACAGTGAGGATGGTGAGAACTAGGTGAGTAACTTGAGCTAGCTAGCCAGGTGGTGAAAAAAGCATCATTGTAAAATGCAGGGAGAATGACATGTAGAAGGATCAATCTGCGTAATTTCATTAAGGTAGCAACTGAATAGCTTTTAGAGGCTACTGCTTTAGTTTTTGATATGTAAACTTTTGTGCCCTGGGGACTCATAGCCTCTTCATTTTGAGGCTCATACCCAGTTGATATTCCTGGAACTGACTGGCTCTGCCATACCACTGTGCTCATATCTTTTATATAGAACACTATGCGAGGAAACAGAAGACTGTCTGATGGCTTTAGAGATTACATACCAGGACCTCCGCTAGCCTTATTTGCAATATTTAGAGCCAATTGAAGACAGAAGGAAATATCATAGTCAGCTCTGTACATATCAGTATATAGAAATAAGTCTTGATATAATCAAAGTTGCAGCATTTGTTCTGCATTCAAGGGGAGTCACTCAAATTGTCTCCCATATATTAGTAATAAATTCTTTTTTCTATAAAAGATATTGAACCCCAGTCTTTCACACTGAGTTATGTCCCAAAGCCTATTTTATTTTATTTTATTTTATTTTATTTTATTTTATTCTATTTTAGACAGAGTCTCAGTCTCTAAATTGCCCAATCCAGGCTTGAATTTGTGATCTTCCTGCCTCAGCCTCCTACAGTGCTAAGATTACAGGCGTACACTACCATACTCAGCTTTTCTTTTTCTTTATACCTACTGTAACCGGAAAATTATGTCCACTGTCTGTAATGAAATGATCATGGTAATAACACAATTTCTTTGTCAAGAGTTACTAATAAAAAGAGAAACCTGATGGTTTAATGTACTAGAACAAACTACAACGTTGCCTTCATAAAATCTTAAGAGAAAGTATGAGGTCCTAGTCATCACATTGCATTATGGTGCTCAGAAGCAAAAGGAAAGTACTTATCTTGCTTTCTCTAACGTTTAACATGTAACTGTTAAGGCTAAATTTAAAATGTTTTCCCTTAGGGAGATCTGTGTTTCTGTATTATGCTAAATAACTGTTAAAAATTGAAATACAAAAAAACCACTCAATAATTAAAAGAAACAAAACACTAATATGTGCTATAACATGATGAAACTCAAAAACATTATGCTAAGTGAAAGAAGGAAGATGAAAATGACCACATAGGGTCCAGAAAAGGCAAATGTATAGACAAAGAGTATACAATAATTGCTTGGGATTGGAGCGAGGATGCAGATGGACTGCAAAGAGACATATGGAACTTTGGGGGATCATGAAAATGGTCAAAACTGGTTTGGAGTGATGACTACAGAACTCGATAAATTTACCAAAATCATTTGACTTGTAAGAGTGAAATGTATGGTGTGTAAATTATTCTCCAATAAAGCTGCTAAAAATTGAGCTCCTGGCATAATGTCTCTGAACTACTAAATTTGTTTCATTATTCTATTTCACATAATGCAAAATCTACAGAAGGTTGCTTTTTTTTTCTTTTGAAGAAACAGCTTCAGTCTACATCTTAACACTTACACTGACTGTATGTGCCTATTTTAAAGTAAAATCAGAATGGGAAAAATAGGGCACCTTGAAAAGACTTACTTATTTAGATGACATCTGCTGGGTAAGAATGAGTTGTACTACTTGTTAAGGGGTCTAGACTATGGCATTGGAAAGATAATCACCAATCCACCTAGAAGCAAATCCTTTAACAGCAGCTGATTTCCCAAGGGATCTTATGTCAAGGTGAGGAAGGATTACAGGAAACTTCTAACACTTTATTTTCCTTCCTGGACTTCAGGAGAAGTTTCAGTAACTCAGTGGACAGGTCAATTGCTACTTGCACTATAGAATTTTGCTCATTATAACTTATGTCTTGCCTTCTCTTTTTAAAGGCCTTTTCCTTATGTCAGAAGCATTTAAGGTTTTAGTTTACATAAGTTTGGTTTGTGAAGAGGTAGTTTCTAATTAAAGTAGGATACCATGCTTCTCTTCAAAGAACACTAACTTATAAATACACAGGAATAGAAGGATAAATTGGACAAATCAATATCACTATTGAGATGTAATTTTAAATGAGACAAAGCATATTAATCTCAACATGGCTCAGCACTAATGCTAAATTATGAGAAAAGAATTATAAACTGTTTAAAATATTTTTAAAACAAAAATGTTTATGGAACAGAGAAAAAAAAGGTGATTGTTTTCCTAATTTAAACTCTTTTCCAAAATAACAATTTGCTATTATCTTTGCACTTTTAGAGAAAAATACTAACAATCATTCTAGTGATAAAAATTCCTGTGGTAGTTTCGCATGTACAGATAGGAACAATGTAAGTGAAGTGAGTCTGTATAGTTTAATATTCCAAAAACAGTAGGTGAGAGAGACAGAGACAGACAGAGACAAAGGGACAGAGAGACGGATTATCATTCTCAACCTTTTCCCAGTGGAAAAAAATTGTAAGATGACAGAATACATTGCCATTTCACAAATATCCCTCAGACTACTGCAGGCTATATTTTTCTTTCATGTGATGAAAAGATTATTTTTTAAAAAATAGACATCTGCTACTTGATTTTAAAATTTATGAGCATTCCACTATATTAGAAAGAAAATCTTATTTCTATATAACATTTTATAGATGAAAGACAAAAACTACTTGCAGAAGTTCTAAGATAATATTACTCTTTTAACTAGTTTCACATGGTATATGTCAGTAATATTTCTAACACACTGTGAATCATTTTACATGCCAATATTTTATTCTTTAAAAAAATACATCTGAACTGAACATATCATATTCATGTTGCCTTTTAAAGACTTTTTTAAATCTAAAAAAGAGAGTGTATCTTCACCGTTAAGTGAATATGTATAACTAACATAAATTGAAAGTGAAGAGAACAATGTCTGATTAGGAATCTCATTTTTCTACAATGAGAAAAATCATCATAAATGGAAAAAATAGACATATTACTAATTGATTTAATTTTAATTTAATTTTATGTAAAATTTCTAAGGCTGTCTTTTTATGATTTGTTAAGTCTATAAGACTTTTGTTCCAATGGATAAAAATCCACAAAAAATGAACTAAGTCATAGTAACACAAGATCATTATTCATCATTAAGATACTGACTAAACACTTATTAAAAGAAGGCAAGTTTCTCTCTCTCTCTCTCTCTCTCTCCCCTTTCGCTGTTGTCCCTCTGCCATGTGTCACCCTGCCTTGGAACCAGTCAATTATGGACTGAAACCTCTACAAACTGGCTGAGATAGTATGAATAAGGTCCTAGGTTCCATCCCCCGTACCACAAAAAAAAAAAAAAGTAAATCAAACATTTAAGATGAAACACTTAAGCTTTCCATACATTTGTTGACGTAATCATAGACTATATATTTTTAAAATTTCTCCTAAAGACAAAATGATAAGCAATACATATAATAGCTATTTCAGTTCTTTGTAGGTGATTTTTATTTAATTTTATAAGATAAACAATATATGAATGTGTACATGTAAAATATGTGCGTTTGACAAATGTAACACTAAAATAGAGGCTTTATAAATCTATTACCTTTTTTAATTTAATGGGAAATCACATGCAAATATCGTTATTAGAGAGGCATGATTGTTTTCCTTCTCTTCAAATAAAATATTCAAGAGTGCAATTTTAAAAAGAATTTCTGTTGCTTTGCTGGTCATTTTAAAAAGTCTATTTTCTTGGCTCATGGGCTGAGGATTCTATCCTATCACTAGTAGCAAAGTTTGGCTCCTTTTTCTGTATTTACAAAGAAGTAATATAAATCTAGATTTCTTCATGATGCCACCACATGACTAAATATTTTCTTTTGCTCATTTATTGGAGGGAAAAATGATAAAGTTTTATTGAAATTAGACATTGAGGCTCAGGGTTTCTGAAATAGCACATTTAGCCCATCCTGAGTTATATAGCACAGGCACTGGGTGTTCCAATCAACAAATGTTAGTTAATGATACTTACCAGTCACCAGACTGTGATGCTCACGCCACATTCTCTCTCCACGTGCAGCTTCACATAGAAAATTTGATAAGACTTCTAGACATTTCCATTTTTGAGTAAAGGAATAGAGCAAAACAAATGTAACAAGCCAAAAATAACACAGCAAGAGATAAAACTCCATTTGCCCCTCAACAGTGAAAGCCCTTCTGTTAACCACTGCTTTCTGATCCAAAGTCAAGACAAGGCAAGGTAAACAGTGATACAGTTGTTTCGGTTGGGATATCTTTTTACCCAGATGATATATCTATCATTGCCATTAAGCTGATACAACTATTCTTCACACAGGTACCAAAGCAGCTGATGAGGCATCAGTTTTGTTTTGTTTTGTTTTGTTTTGTTTTTCTGGTATCTTAACATTATGTGTCAAATTGATGCTCTCTGTAAGCAGTTTAAAATGTGTTACTATATGAGATATGCTTGTGCTTCCTTGACGTTTTTCTGTCATTAATTAGAATTTTGCACATTTTCTCAAATTCTTTAAAAACTGGTTCACCAACGGTGATAGATCTTTTCCATAGAGATTGTCATCTTTTCCATAGAGATTTGAGTAATTTTATCTCCAAGAGTTCTTTAAGTCACTTCACTTTTGCCTACACGATTACTCACTGTTTTGAATTTGATTTTTTCCACACTTTTACTAGCGCTCAGCTATTACACAGATTAATGGGCTTCTTTTTGGCAGATTTGTATATGTACACAACATACTTTAATCATTCCCTCCCAATACCTCCCTTGCTCCACCCTCCCCCAGTTCCACATTTGATCATATTTATGCCCCTATTACTTGTTCTTATACTCTCTCTACTCCCACTACTTCCTTTCCTCTTGTCTAGCAAGTCTCCTTTCTACTTTCCTGTGATCATTTTTAGATTTCACATATTAGAAAGTGACATGTTTTAGTCACTTTCCCATCATTGAGACAAAATACCTGACACCTACCACTTAAAGGACAAGAGGTGAAGTATTTGATGAAATCAGGGACTTACTATGAGATTCTTAGATGCTGCCCCAATTTTCCACTTGGCCTGGATTTCATGAATTTGGGAGAAAAATAATAAGCAATCAGTCATTCAAATCATCAAAAGGTAAAAAGAATGACTAAAGCAATTATAACTTAATACTGAATAGACTTTTCACGTGTAACTGAGATCATATTTTTCATCCAAAATAATAAAATTTTACTGAAAGCTTCGCCACACATACACTTAGTTGTACTTAGTTCTTAGTTTTTATGAGGAGAGGTTTTTGTTGTTGTTGTAACTTTGATTCTATATACTCTTATCCTTAGCCCAAAGTGGAAATGTAAAGAAAGAGTGGTACTTTTAAAAATACCCTCAGAGGTAATAATCATAGGAACAACCACCATCACAAACCATCAATATTTATAACAGTATACTATATGTTAAGCACTAAGTAAAACCATTTCACATACATTATCTCGTTTCACCCTATGGAACTCATTCGTGGTATCACTGCATCACAGAGGAAGACTAAAACCCACCAAAGTTAAGAATTTTTCCTGGTTCACACAACTAGTTTTATAAGCAGAACTTGGACATCATCTGTTGGTTCATAGTTCAGGAATGTTATATAAAGCCATAATGATTCAAGAGAAAAATATAAAAATCATAATTCTAAGGACTTTTGTTTTTTATAATTTGATATTTTCTACCTAACTAGTTCAATCTTGTATTCAAATTCACTTGAGAATTGTTATACCCTACCATTCCTAGGCAAACTGTTTCATTATGGTGGCCTTTGAAATTAGGTTAAAAGAAAAAAGAACTTAATTTATTTATGCAAAAGGAAGAAGTTAAGTATCTGCCTAATATTCTAGCTTAAAATAATAGTGGTTTATCTGAAGTATGTCAGAATGATCAGTTGATAATACTCCAGTGCAATCAACTGTTTGTTTTTGTCTATGGAGTAACTCACAAAAACACTTGGAAAATTTTATTACTGAATTAATCTAACCCATGTCTTACTTCTGTGTGGGAGCTATGTGGTACACCCAAATGCACTAAATAAGGAATTCTTAAATTCTTCTACTAATGGTTCTTTAAAATTGATTTAGAGCTTCTAACTAGAGAATGGTCCTCCTGTCTTGGCAAACTTTAGGAATGGGAGTCAGATGACCTTCATCATCATAGACCATGAATCTGGGTATACAGCTCTTCATGATAATGATTCCTTTAAAAACAAAACCAGGGAACTAAAGCCTAAGTTTTATTATTGCTACTGTTGGTGTTGTCATTGAAATGACAGATGAGTCCTAGGTGTATCTTTTCTTAATCTTAAATTGGTTGGGAGTTAGAAACAATATTAAATAACAACCATTTTTCCTATTATAATTTTAATGGCAAATTCTATGAACTGAATGTGGCCCCCAAATTTATATATTGGGGCCCTAGTATCATCGTACTTGGAGATAGGATTTTTAGCAGGTAATTAAGTTTATATTAGGTCATCAAGGGGGATTTCCTAATCTGATTCTGATAGGATTAATGGCCTTATAAGACCCCTCTTTCTCTCTCTCCATTTTATATTTATATGTATATATGCAAATACACAGATAGGAAAATGTAGCTAGATTCTACTCTATAAAGAATCAATACCCTTTCTCACTTTCTAAGGGCTAAGGATAAGTTCATTTGACTCATGTATGTCACTCACCAAAGAATGATAAAGTAGAAAAGACAGACTGCTATGATCTAAAACTCCCATTCATTTAACAAGAGGAAGCAACTTATGCAAATCAACCCTGCTTAGGTCCTGAGTTACAACTGAGTAAGATACATGAAGTCTCTATGCTCATGAGATGTACATTATAGTCAGGGGAGAGGAAAGGGATAATAAAGTAAGAAAACTTTAGAAAAATTATTTCAGAACACATTACTGGTTTAAAATGAGGCTCAAGAGTCAGATTGTCTGTATTTAAACCCAATCTCTGCCATTTGTCCACTATAGTAACTAACATTGAAGACTGACCTCCCACACTGAACTCTATCTCCTGGTATTCATGCTGTTGTATAGACCCTTCCTATAGGCTAGGCATGCCCCATAATTCACTTTTATCCAACAGAATGAGGCACAAGTGAAGTTGTGCAAATTGTGAGGCCGAGAGGACTTTCGCTTTCCCTTTCAACATTTAAGAAACCTCACTCTGATGGAAACTGCTACCATATAAGATATTCAACCATCCTAGACAGTTAGGTAGAGGGAGCCATATAGAGAGGTTTAACTGAGAAGAGACCACACCAGACCCTAGCTATTCTAACCATCCCAAAGTCAGGCAGTGGAGTCTTCGGATGATTTCAGCCCCGGATGCTTTCTGCTGCCACATTATGACAGACAACAAGTGAAAACCATTCAGCTGAACCCAGTCAGCCCACACAACCAACACAAATAATAATTTAAATCACTATTTTGTAATATTGTACGGCTGTAGACAACTAGAATACCAACTTCATAAATTTAACTGTGCCTCAGTTTTCTCAGTGTAAGTTTCCTACCTTACATCAATGATACTAAATGAATAAATCTAGAAACAGCTTATAACATTGACTGGTATGTGCAAAAACTTAGTAAATGTTAGCTACTAGTTTTTATTGCTAATAAATAAAATAGGATGATATAACAAAAATATTCATAATTGGATGCTCAAGGAAATTTTCACATGTAAGATGCTACTTGAACTCAGTCCTAAAAAAAAGATGGCCAAGTAGCAAGCCATACAAAAGCTTACAAACAAGAAGAATTCAAGGACAAAGCTCCTGAGGGACACAAACGTGGTCAGTGTGCCTGGAAGAGAGTAAGCAAAGAGTCATACAAGAATTTGGATTTTATATTAGACTTAATAGGAAGCTTTAAGAGATTTTGAGCAGAGGACTGTCTTAGACCACTCAACGGGAAATGGATTTTAGGTGGACAAGAATGGAAACAGAAAGACTCTTTAAGAGACTATCTGTTAGAATCATCTGAGAAAAGGTTTCGAAGACTTGAACCTGATTGTAACAGAGAAGAAGGAGCAGAAACAGCAGATGTAGGGATACATTCATTGAATTAGTAGACCTGGGACTACCCATCAGACTTCCATGGTAGAGATGAAATTTTTATTTTAATGAAATCCTCCTGGCACTTAAATTTCTTAAGTCACCTTTGACAGAGCTCTAAGAATTATACTCAGGAAATCTCAAGTCTGTATCATTTTAATATAATTCAGTGTTCAACTGTTACTGATTGTTGTTAATGAACAGGAGATCACAGAACAAACTTTCTCAAACTTGTTTCTGCTGATTATTCAAACAGAAAAAAACATTCCAAGCAATGTAATTTTGTGGAAGAAGTATCACAAAGAAAACAAGACATGGGACAATACTATCAAGTGACAATAATATCACTGGCATCTCATGAGAACAGAGCTCTTGACCATATAGGGCTTCCTTGGTGCTCAACTTGCAGTTCTGACAAAATATTTCTTTGTGTTTCTATTTTGAAATGCTACATAACCTGGAAAGGTGTCATGTTCTTGAGGTTAAAATTTATGCACTTGAATGATCCTGCTGGTACCAGTATCTTAACTCCATGACTATCCTCCTCAAGGCTAAAATCACTTGCCACAAGGAAATCATTTTAAAGATGGAGCCTGTTATTCTAATGCCCATCTTCTAAATCAACAACAAAAAAGGCTGACATTAAGTTGAGCTGTATCTCCTTCATGTCCATCAAAACATCATATTCAATATATAAGTTTTATTGGTATCTTCCATATAATCCACAAGATTGCCTTCAGAATAACTTGAGAAATCTTGCTTTCAAATTTTCTTGTAAGATGTAAAATAGTCATCACTCAAGTAAGCTTTCCTAAAACTTCACCGTTGCAGGGGAAAGCCTCTGGCACACATTCAATGAAGGTTTTCATTTTATGTAGAAGCTTTTCTTCAGCAGTGATCAAAAAAAAGAAAGATTCTAAATAAAACAATGAAGGCAAAGAACCTGCATGGTACATGGCTGAAGAGTTTCCCTGTCTTCTCTTTTTCAGCACTCCATAGGAATAATAAAGTTATTCTGGTATTAGAAAACAGGAAAATGGCTTTGTAAAGTCTTTACCTCTCACTGTGTGCCTGAGTTCTGTTCGGTCCACTTGCTCTCACTGTGTCCTTGAAGAGTACAGATGTGGCTGCCTTCAAAACTACATTACAGAGCATATGCCATGCAACATATGAAATGTGAGACCCAAAGAACTACAGAGCCTTTCTTTAAACATTACTATTGTTATTTTTCAGCTTTAAATCTTAGCGTTGTTGTCATCTGATTGACAACTCATTGAACTAAATGTGATAGGAGGGAGTTTTGGTGTAGTGAACACCAAAAAGACTTCTGGTTACTGAAGACTTCTGGTACACCATGGGCTGAGCCAGAAAAAGAGAATAGCAACATTCAGCACCACCAACACTGACCTCCTTAGACAATTGCTAGTTTCACTAGTGCCATATTCACTTTCACTGCCAAAATATAACAGACTAGCAAAGGAAGATAATGCTCAATTTATAAAATGAAGTTAAAATTTAATACAAACAAATTTAATCTTCAA
>RJWT010003743.1:0-35451 GCA_004365215.1 Cuniculus paca | reverse complement strand
AAGAGAGAAATAGAAAGACAGAAATAAATCAAACATAATAAAGCAAACAATTATAATTAGTTAATGAGAATTATTTTAATTTTGTACTTATGCTTTATAGCATGTAAATTTTATGCAATAAAATTAATTTTAAAAATGAATAGCAACATCCGAAAATTTATTTGAAATAAAATTTATTTAAAATATTTTTTAAAATTCACAATAGAGTAAAATTTTGTACAAATATTTAGCTTACTTCTATGAAAGTAAATTTTAGCACAAAAATTCATTAGTAAAGATTTGATATGTTATTCTTTTAAGATTTGTACAGTTCATATGTTTCCTTTTGTTAAAGATGAGACTTGCTATTTTTCCACAGAAAAACACAAATTGCATCTACCATTAACTGTAAATAATTCTCAAATTTGAATGGTGTTTAAAATAATTTGCTGAAGTTTGGGGAAAATACTAAGTTGCATTCAAAGAAAAATAGGGAAATATTGTTATAATACTTTGAACTCTATGTGAAACAACAAGTAGATCATTGAAGTACACAGTTCTTCAAAGAAATGTTTATAACAAAATGCTGGAAAATGTCCTAGAAGAATACATGCTACGTTTGTGATTTTATGATTCCTAATACACATGAAATACTGTGTATATGATATTCTTGATAACTTTTTTTTTTTTTTTTTTTGCGGCCCCGGGGATTGAACTCACGACCTTGCGCTTGCCGGGCAGGTGCTTAGACCGCTGAGCTAGATCCCCGGCATTCTTGATAACTTCTAAACAGCTCTGAGCTGAAAATATACCACTGTCCTTTTTGTCAACCAGTAGGACAGGTTATTTCTGACAGAGAACAGGAAGTACTGATCTTCACTGGAAGTCGATCACTGAAAATGCACTGAAGGCCTAATTCAATTCCCTTAGTCAATTTTTTGTTGAGTAAAGCCTCTATTTAGCATTGTGGCAGGCAAACACATGGAAGAGAAAAAGACCCTGAAGCATATGCTTTGATGCTCAAATATGTAATAGATTTATTTCTTTGAGCATCTGAGATGACAAGTTTTATTGTGACTTGAAATAACAGGGAAAGTTTTGGGGCCCAGGACTGTGTTTATCATATTTATAGAAATGTGTCCAATGCTTTTGACCATGCTTTGACATAATAGTCCTGCTCCAAAACACAAGCTCTTAAAAATACCACAGTAATGTCTCTGAACATAAAACTGGTAAACTATAAAAAACATAGTAATATAAATAGTCTTTTCTGAGGACTTCTGATAAAAGTGTTCTGTGTCTTCACCCAGTCTAAATTCTTTTGAAATATTCAATTACTCTATGATTTTTTTGAATCAGAAATATTTTTAACTCAAGAGAGATGTGACAGCTTTCAGCATGTTTCCCCACAAACCTCTACATAACTTGCACTTTGTTAAATAATATTAAGAAATATTTCCTAAGTCTTCTTAGGTTTTATCTATTTTCTGTATACTTCTGTCTTGAGTCATCTGAATCTTGAACGAAAAACTAAAATTCTTGTGTTTGCCTGGTGTTATGGTTTGTGTCTAGGTGGCCCCCCAAGCCTCATGCAGTCATGGAGGCAGCTGAATCTAGCATTTGTGATTGGTTCATTGTCTAGTGCTGGGATTAGCAGTGTGAATGCTGCACCCGTCCAGGGGTGAGGCCAGCATGCAATATAAGGGTGGGGAATAAGGTGTGTTTTTCCTCTCTTCCCCTGTTCACTCTTACTGCTAACAGCCGCCATGAACAGTTGCCCCTCAGCCACCTCACCCTGCCTTGGAGCCAGCTGAGTATGGACTGAAACCTCCAAGAACTGTAAGAAATAAGCCTTTCCTTCTTGCATGTTGGGTGTCAGGTATTTTGTCTCAACAATGAGAGAAAAGTAATCAAGACCCTGGGCATAACATAAATTAAAGTAGAAATTAAAATGTGATCATACGTATTTTTTAAATACATAGAGTTTCCTAAGCTCTTGACCTTAAAAACTATCCAGACTATTGCTAAAATGCAGAATTCTAGGCAATTGCTTTTATTGCTAATTTTGAATCTAGCATAAATACAAGAACTCAAAAATATTGAAAGAAACCTAGAATTTTCTAAGCACTACACCAAATAACTACTCTAAGGGGGAAAAATGGATGGATTCAATAAAGGACAAATACAACCCCTCCCACCCCTCCCGCCCATATACACACACACAGACACACACACATGGATGGATGAACACACAAATTAAAAACTCTCACTTTGATGTAATTACATTCTATATTCCAGTTGTAGGAAAACAATATATAGCAACTGTCTTTGAAAGGTAAGTATAATTAAATAGTTGCATGTATTTATCCCCAGCTTTATTTTTCTTCAAAAGTGTGATTTAGGTAACTGCAGAATTAAACTTCAAAAATTTGTTTATAGTGCATCTAGTTTTGACCTTCAGTTTCACCACTGACATTCTCTGAAACTGTTTTGAAGCTATTTGAGATTTCTGTGCCATGAGTATTCAAGTCAAGGCCAATTTCAAGCAATAAAGGTGCTATCCTCTTAGTTTTACTAAATATGAAATTGAGAAGGAAACATAAAATGGGCTCTTCTGAGGTTCTCTTCTTCTATGTAGAGGATCTTCTAAATATAGAGATGCAACTACACAAATTTATTTTAAAACAGAGTGAATTTTCTGTTAATAGCGTATATTTTATCATGTGTAAATTGTTGAAAATTCATTGACTATTAATATTTTAATAAATTCTCAAACTCTTTTATATTCCACATGAACAAACTACTTTTGTCTGCTGCAAACTATGGACATCACCTTACATACCAAGAATCCAAGGAATGTAGCTTTAAAAAAATAGGCAATAAAGACATTATATTCTTTGTGAAGGAGATTCTGAAAAGCAGAATATGATGCAACATGTGAGAACATATCTGTGCCTGAGTATTGTTAGAAAAATTGACAAAAATATTTTCCTTAATATTTAAAAATGAATCTCTGCTGTAAACAAAATCCTGAATGCATACTTCCAATTTAGTATATTTTCCTAAGAGGTACCATCAAACATATGTGCTCCATTCAAGCAATAACTCAATTGTCTGATGCAAAGTGAGTAGGAAATCAAGCTCTGTAGTCAGCTCTCTGTAGTCAGCATCTGAGAGTTTCTCACATATTGTACATGGTTACAATGACTCAAGAGATTTTAGAGTAATACAAAATATGATTTGGAGTTTGGAAAGAGTTAAGAAAAAAGTTCTAATTTGTCAGTTTTATTGAAAATTCAAGTTTAACTTTGAATACCTTTGCATTGAATTGAAAGGAAAGAAAGTTAGCAATATATGTAGCAGAATAGCTCCAGAAGCAATCCCAGGGGACATACTATACTCTAATTATCTCCTTTCTTGGAAATTTCTTTTTACTGTGCCTCATATGATAGCTATGAATGAAAGAACAATTAAATTTTTTCAAGGAATGGGCAGAAGTTAACATTTGATTTAGAATCACTGAGAGTTATGAAAAGTCACTTGATGATAATATATCTAGCCTCTTTGCAAACTAGTAAATTGACCCTTAGTGAATCTCCCATATAATTTAGAGATTAAATTTTATTGATACTCCAGGGGGTAATTTAAAGGCAGCCAGTCCTTATAATTGTTAGTGCACCGTAGTTTAGAACTATAATTTTAATTTTAATGGAAATGACATAAAAGAGAATGGTATTATGTATCAGAAGTCTATGACTCTTTTAATCCCATATATTTTTCCATTTTGGAGTGTCATAGGATGTCTGGGAGTTTGATATATAAAGATATCTGAGCTAGAACTATGCTATGATTAATTTAAACGTTCAAGTCAAGGTGAAGTTTTGTGGGACCCAAAGCTATTTCACAAGTAGAGAGTAAAAGATATTGGTGTCTGAAGTCATGCTTGAGTCAGGCATCTATGCTGATTAACCCTATATATGCATAAAGATATCTCTGACCTCTGTACATCTGTCTTTACAGGAGAACATTTCTATTTACTTTGAATTAAGTTTAGCTTAACAAAACTTTACTGAGTGCAAGTTTTGTGTTAAGCATGAAGATAACATGAACAGTGTCTTTGTTAGGTCTTTCTCGTTTCTGAGACAAAATACCCAACACCCAAAGTTAAAAAAGGAAAGATTTATTTGGCTCACAAGTTTATAGATGTTTTGTTAGATCCCTGCATCACACACTCTAGATTCAGTCACCTCTCAGAAGCCCTTCTAGGACTACATGGCACTTTAGGAGGCCATCCAGACACAAGCCATAGCAAACAGCAAAATTGTTCATGCTAAAAGGGTAACATACAGAATGAGTTGATTAGGTTTATGTGTGTGTGTGTACAAATGTACATGTGAACACACAAGTTAGACTCATATCAACAGGTAGCTTCAGACAAGTCTTTGCATGGGGAAACAATTTAATAAATTGCATTTATTTGGTAAGGAGGGAAGATATGTGTTATGTTAGTCAACTTCATTGTCATTGCAACAAACATCTGACACTCCAATTTAAAGGTGAAAATGTTTAATTTGGCTTACAGTTTTGAAGGATTCAGTCCACAGTCAGGTGGCTTCAAGGAAGAAACAGTATAACAGGAGGGTATGGTAGAAGAAAACTGCTCAATTCATGGCATCTGGGAAGCAGGGCAGAGGGAAGAGATGAGGACAAAGAATACTGCTTTCTGGGCATGCTCTAGTGACCCACCACCACCAAGAACCCATCCCCCAACAATGCAGTCAGCTGCTGAATGAATGGATGAATGCTGAGTCTTCATATGATCCAGCCACTCTCCAAACATATGAGAATTTTGAGGGAACGCTTTAGATCTAAGCCATTATATACATTATTATGTGAAGTACCTCATAGAGTCTTTTATTTGCTTCATAATATGGCTTATTTCTCTTTTTTCTATAATATTACCCCTGATGGTTAATTAAATACATAAACTGGGACCTTGGATAGACAAAATAATTCTATCTTCCATTCTTGGGGAGCATATTACAATAAAGACACTGTTTCATTCCTGAGGGTTGTTTTAAGCTAAAATACAAAAACAAATTTTTAAATGAAATCAAGCTCTCCTAGGCAAAGATAAAATATGTAAAATATTTTTGAATGGTACCTGTGTTGTCATTTTACAAAAAATAATTTCAGAGAGCAAAGCATATGCTGTGTGAGGGTCATGGTTAAAGTTATGAAGTAGACGTTTTGTAGGGAGACCGTTTGTACTTTTCTCCATACATTAAAGATTTAAGTATGTGACAATTTTAGAATGTTTTCATTTAATTGCAAGCAAGCCCATAAAATAATAATGGTTACTTTTTTCAAGAGTTTACTGTGTCTAAGGCATTTTTCCAAGATACTCACATATATTAACTTATTGAAGCTTCATGACAACACTTGAGTGGGTATTTCTATTATTCTGATATTTTTTTATTTAATAGATACAAACAAAGCAGTGAAGGGTTAGGTGGGCCTTTTAGAGAATGCATAGAACAATCTAAGACCCAAATTCACATATTAACCGTACTGCTACTGAATGTTTCATTACCACATCCACAAATATCCTTTGTGTTTTTTTTTGCAATTCCAAGGATGAAAAGTAGACTCTTGGGTGTATAGTTGACAACACTACTTTAATCTCATTTGCAAAAACTGAAATGATGATCGACCTTTAAATTCAAAAAGGTACATTTTTAGGCAAAAATAATTTAAAAGTACAAAAGCACTAACAAATGTGTCTGAATTCTTAACACTGTTAACAGTTTCCTTTGTTATCCACTTTAAAAATGTTTGATATGTACATGTTTGCATAAGTAATGGACTACTTAAAGGTTGAATTTGTCCCATATTGATTCATTTATTTACCAGAGGTCATTTACCTGCTTTATTGCTGCTGTTCACTGATCCCCAATACAATGTAGGTATTACACTATACAATGAAGATATAAAAACTAATATATGAACCCAGCCTCATGTACCTGAAAGTCCAGGGCAAGAAGACAAAATAGGGCAGATAGAAGAAAAGAACTGCTAAATACGTGCTTACCAAAGTTTCTCCAGGAAGTTTGTCTTCTGTAGGAGAATATTTTGGGCTTTGAGCTTAGTCTTTTTGTGTTAGAAGGTATTTACACAGTGAGTAATCATACAGTGGAGAGGAGGTATCTTCTGGCCTGTATTGACATTGTCAATCCATATGAAAGTGAATGAGGTTTACAAAGAACTAGGAAGAGTTAGAGTGTCAATGGAATCATAAACTGTGTATCAGAATCCATTGGAAATTTAAGCAGTGTCCATAAGTAGTAAGGCAAATTCAACACTTTGGGTTGGTATTGATATACTGTAGAAAATTCGGCCATATTGCATTTCCTATTGTTGGAACTTTGGTTTTGAAATTAAAGAATGCTTCCTTAAACAGATAAATATTAAATTATTGCAATTATTAAATGAAGAACTGAAAAATCTGATGTGTTCACAAGACAATTGATCAAAGAAGGGAACTCCATGATATTAAAAAAATAGTGTTAGAAAAACAATTTTTTGCACATAAGGATATACAGTAAAATTTTCAACTTGGCCTCTGGTAAATAACACAAAGATAAATAACACACTGAAATGGATTTACTTCCAGAAATGTTTTTTCACCCCTCAGATCATCTTGTCAATGCCTTTGCCCATTATATATCAATGGTGCCTCATAAATAAGATACACCAGGAGAGAAATGAAAGCAGAATGAGTTTGCCTCATTTTCTCTCTTTGCTAGTTAGCTTTTTCCCTCACCATTCATCTTCTGCGATTCTAAAGAGAATAATAAAATGCGGTTCTCTAATTAGGAAAATATTTTAAAAATTTGTTTTGAATTGTGTGAACTGCTGACATTTTCCGTTTACATTTAAAAGACAACCATGGCAATTACTAAGGCTTTGAGAAAACTCGTTGGTGAACAAATACACCAGAACAAAGACAAACAAGCTTAAAAAGTCAGAGCCCTGGTTTCTTGGTAATAGCTCAATTATATTTTCAATGAAAAATATTTTCTGCAAGTCTCTTGCACTAGTTATTATTTAGCATAATTCTGTAACAGCTTGAGGGAACTCCAGGATCCTCAGGGCTGTTTACTAGGAAAGAATGACACATGTTCTCACACAATTGGAGTAGGGTGAGCATCAATACTCACAGGGAATTGGGAGCTGCATTTCCATTCTACTGAGGTGTCCTTAACTCTCCTGACATTGTTCAGATTGCCAGAGAAGGACGCGCATATAATTTTGAACAAATAGTTATTTGAGTTCAAGGGGAAATTAGAGACTATAAATCTTACTTAAAATATAGGTAGGACAAGCTATAAAAGTCAACTTTATGAATGTAAGCTGTTATGCTGGTATTGTAGGAGGTATTGTACACTTCAGTTCCAAAGGGCTTACCTACTATTTGATATAAGAGATAATAAGGATGACAGGCAAGCCAATTTTAAAACACATGCCAGCTCTAGAATTAACTGGCACCAGGAAAAGTTAAAAGCCTTTGGAATTCTTGAGTATGACCAAGAGGCACTCTGAAAAGGTACAAACAAGAATTTCCTTGTTGACATTGAAATAATGCATCTTTGTAGGTTGCTGAGACAGTGACATTCTACGGACGAAAGCTGCTCAGAGATCCCTGACTGTTTTACTTATGTGAAGGAGGTGGACTAATTCTAATTTGTCCATTTGTTATAGAGTAGAAGATGCAAGTAGGTGGAAAAGTGGAATAAATTTGAATCTAAGAAGGAGATAAAAGCCTTGGTCATGTTTGTTGTTAGTCTTCCTTCTGGCCCTATACAACTTTGTTTAAAAAACAGAAATTTCTGTCACTTGTGCTCTGAAGGGTCAGGTGTTCTGACCTTAGCATCATTCCTGAAAACAAAAGGAAATGATTTGCCTCTGGATACAATAGTGAGATTGAAGGTTCCAAAGTAGGATGAAGGCTTAAGTCAGGAGTTGTGACTTTGAGCTGTAATGCAACCCTCAGGGTGCCAAAACTATAACCCAAAGAATAAAAATAAAATGGCATAGAGTGATAATTTTTACCAGGAGATTACTGATGTTGGCTAAAGACTAGTTTTTATCTAGCTTATTTTATCAGAAGTTTTGGAGAAAAAGAACTCAGAATCTTGAGATATATCCTGAATTTAATGTATGTAATAATATACTTATTAAAAACAAATATTAACAATAATTATAACTATTCTTAAAATTTTAAAAGACATTCAACTAGATCCTATAAAGAAGGAGGTAAATACAAAGTTATATTTAGAGTCTATTTAAAAAATGATTGTTTTCATTTCTTAAATTACCAAAAAATTATCTTTTCAGATTTAATAGATAGTATTTTTCTACTCAAAGGCAGAGCCAACCAGCCTTTACGTAATTGTAGACATTCACGCAACATTATTTAGGGAAAAATATTTGTAATACCTGTAGTTAAAACAGTGAACAAAATAAACATTGTATCTACCTACACTGGACTGATACTCGAGTAGAGAAGTGAGAAAATTTATCATATAATTAAATTATCCTCCATGTCTTTGTGGAACAAACACAAGAACAATAAATAAAGAGGAGTCACGGCAAACCTTTTTACAGACCAAGTGGCAAAAATGCAGCCCCAAACCCACTTATTTATCTCAGAGTGCCAACACTGCAATTAAACCTGAATACAGAGGTTTTGGTTTAGAAAAAGCAACTGTTACACTATGCTTGACTGCTGGGGTGACTTGGCTCATGTGCCATCACAAAGAGTTCTGTGTGCCCCAGTAGCACACACATTATGATTAGAGGATAGAGATCTCTAAAGAAGCAATGTTTGAACTGATACCTGAAGATTGACTAGAGAAGTATGGAAAGAATGTTTGATTACGGGTCTTTTCAGGCAAAGATAATGGCAAGAAAAATGTCAATTATTTCCAGAAAGCTAATTAAAATAGTAGCAGAAAATGCAAATTAGGAAATGAAAGCATTAGAAAAAATTGAGGAGCTGGATCATACAAAATCTTGAAAAATAAATGAAATATGTGAGTGTTAAAAGTGAGATATATATATATATATATATAATTTTAGAAGCATTTTTTTTTCTGATTATAATGAGCAGAAGAAATTAGTAGGGTGAGAAGAAAGTCTTAAGCTACCACTGATGCAAGGTCAACTGTTTTCCTTTCACTCAACTTGCTGCTCCTCTCTTTTCTCCTTCATCCGCAAATTTAGAAAATTCTAGAAATACTAAAAAAGACAAAAAATCTACCATACTTTTACAAAACAGAAATAGAATTGCCAATGTTCAAATTTAATGGTTAATTTTTTATCTATGTAATTTTATTTTTTTTAAAAGTTGACCACCAACCTATAACATTAATTTAAGATTCATTCTGCTACATTTCAACTGTACCCTAAAAGCCAGAAATAATACATTAATAGGCACATTCTCTAAAATTGCTATGTGGGTGTGAAATCACCTGTGTATTTTGAAGTAAATTTAAATCACTATCCCACAAAGTTTTTAATCTAGTAGCATAACATCCTGAAGAGTGTATAAAATTGGCCCAAACTGAGGAAGCTATAAGAGCAAGTTTCTTTAGAGAAATCAATTGCAAGTTTTTGGTATTTCCTGGCACTGCATTCTGGGAGTGTAGAAAAATGTTTTCTCTTTAACTCAAATCAACTGAGCTGCTTCAAACTCACCATTCTGAAATCTTAACATATGTCACCTCACTTGAAGTTCATGGTTGGGAGGAAGTATGGACTGTGTGTGACATACAGCTTAGTAATCAAAGGTGAGAAGTGATAAGACTTAGTATGAGTACAGACAAGAAAGAGGGCTAAGAGAGAAAGAAAGTATTAATGATTTGCTCCATCAGTGAGCAGTGGAACAGATGAAAGAATGTTTTTTATAAGGTGAGCTGTAGGTTTCAATTGGAAGAGTTGTCTTCTGTAAGTTTTAAACATTTCATGAAAAGAACACCTGGGGAAATTGGAATGTCAATAAAGAGTGGAGATGATTGAATACTCTAAATGTGAGAGAAATAATAAGTGGCCGTACACTCCCTTATAAAAGAATGAACTGAGAAATTTCAAATAAAGACATTCAGGAGGAATCAAAATACTGCTCCAGAAGAGAAGGAAGAAGTGTTGGACGTTCTTCAAGTCCAGAGAACTTTAGACCACTGCTGGTAACCTTGGAAAATGTCCTGAGGGAATTAAAAAAAGATGTCAAATGTGACTCCTTTTCCATGGAAATTGTTTGTATTTTCCCTCATTGTCTTGGTTTTCTGTTTCTTTTTTGATGCCTATAAATTATTTAACTATTGTAATTTTTAATGCAGTTCTGGGGATTAAATTTAAAGCCTGTTCATGCTAAGCAAGTGTTCTACGGCTGAGCTACAGCTCCAGACCGTATCATAAATTTTAATACTTATTGCACTTTACCCACTTTGCAAACATTTGCCTCACTGACTATCGTTTTACTGTTTACATTCATTATTATTTTTATTAATAACCTGGTATTTTTTAGAACTGCTGTTATTTTTGAAAAAAACTGAGCAGAGAATATTCCCATATGCTCTTCTCTCCTTCCCACCCTTTATAGTTTCCTCTATTATTAACATCTTGCTTTTGCATAGTCATTGGTTGTAAATTAAGAATCAATCCCTCTTTATTACTAACTAAACTTCATTATTTAGATTATAGTTCATTTTGTTTGTTCAGGGTGTTAGTCACTTTCTCATCACTGGGACAAAATTACCTAAAACACAAAATTTAAGGGAGAGAAAGTTTATTTTGGCTTGTGGTCTCGGTTCTTGGTTATCCAGCTCCATTGAAGAAATGGCATGGCAGAGAGGAATGGGGGACAAAGTGCTGTTCACATCATAGCAGCCTGAAAAGAGAGAGAGAAGAGAGGAGCTGTGAGAGAGATACACCCTTCTGGGATGCTCTCTATGGGCCTGCCTTTTCTGAATGAGTCTTACCGTTGAATCAATTTTGGGTTTACTGGAAGCGAAGAAGGCCAGACATCACTTGGAGAAGTGGAGGGAACCAACTTGATTACACCAGTGGCTCAGAGGAACTGCATACTCCAAAGTTGGAGCCCAAGCTAGTACAGTAAGTTACCTTTACACCATTTATCAGGTAGAGTAGAGTGGAGCTTTACAAATATGGGAACAAAGTAGAAACAAAAACAGGCCAGCCAAAGCTTGCACCTGGTACTTCTTGTGGTTAGCAAGCCTGTTTACAGAAGTGGGGGGAACAATGGAGACTATTGACACATCTGGATTCCGAAACATTTGGAACATAAAAATTGTTTTACATTAAGGCGTAATAGCACACTCCATCATAAACTCATCAATAAGCTGACAAGCACAGCATGCTCCTTGATCTAAATGCTTTTTAGGAGTCCAACCCCTGAACACATTAGGTTTTGAGTGACATTCCAATTTAAACCATATCATTTTGTTTTGTAGGTTTTGGCAAATGTGAGCTTTCATGTTTATCTGATTAGGAATTAGTCTGTGGTTTTACTTCCTGTATCTGTGCTGTACAGGGCTAAATTTTCCTACAGAGCGTTTCATTTTGTGTTGTTGGGATTTGAACCCATTTTAGAATTTGAGGAAAGTGTCTACCACTGAGCTACCCTTGCTCACCCTGTCTAGTTTTCTTGCTTCCTTATTGTCTATTGTCTTTTGGAGACTTCCTAGATAGGATCTGAGGCTTTTTGTTCTTTAAGTAGTGATACTGTTTTCCCTTTTACTCTATTTTTAATCTTTTGATATCTGCAGTGTCTATAGTGGTATTTTTTTCTTGATTTTCATAATTTGAAGTGTCTTCATTTTATCTTTTTGTCTTGTAGATATTTTGAGTTTTATTAAACTCTTCCAAGGATACAGGTTCTTGCTTCACTGACTTTCTGTATTGTTTTTCTGTATTTGAGTTTATTGATTTCTGTTCTTTTATTATTTCCCTCCTTTTTATTTCTTATGATTTATTTTGTAATTTATTTTTTAGTTTTTTGAGGTAAGAGATTAGATTATTTATTTAACATATCTTTTCTAACATAAGTGTTTAATTCTATTAATTTCTTTCTCAGCATTGGATAAATATTTTCCTACAAATTTTTGTTTTATTTTTGTTTTCATTTACCTAAATAATTTTTTATTTCTCTTGATGTCTTATTTTTGATTCATGGAATTTTCTAGAAGTACTGTACATTTTTAATTGCTAGTTATTTAGAGAATTTTCTATTACTCTTCTTGCTTCCAATTTAATTCCATTGTGTTGGAATATGATTTTGATGACCTCAGTGTTTATACTTCTTGAACTTTGTTTTATGGCTAAAAATATGGTCTGTGTTTGTGTATCTTCCACTGGTGCTTGAGAAAGTTATATATTTTGCTGTGGTAAAGTGAAATGTTATATAAATATCAACTAGATATGATTTACTAGGGAAATTATTGATTTATTTTATGATATCACAATTTTTTTATTTTAAAGAGAATAAAAACAAAAAAAACCAGAGTAAAACACAACAAAGCAGATCAGAACAGAACAATGCAAGCAATACAGGTCTTCAAAACATAATGAAAGGAAATTAACAATGGCTATCCTAGTGTTTCTTGTTTCCTTCGAAATGGTTGTTCATACATTTGCACACAATAAACTTAAGCAAAACAAAATAATACAAAACCAGCTAAAACAAAGGAGTGAAAGCATTACAAGTCCTCAAATCAGACAATAAGAAATCAACAATAGCTAACTTAATGTCCTTTGTTTTCTTCAAAAAAGCTGAAAATAATTTTTTATCAGGTTATTCTATCTTAAATATCTATATTATTACTAGATGCCTTGGAAAAATATACTTAATCACTTAAACTCATGTTTACAATCTTCAAAATAGATTATAGAATATCTACTTGTCAGGATTCTTAAGAAAATAAAATAAATATTAAATATATGTATATTACATACACTTTAAATAATTGAGGCCTGTAGTATGTTATTTCCTAGGACCTTGTAGGTAAAGCAACAGATACTTAGAAAATTAAATCATATTCTGACTCATCCTCTACATAGTACTTTTTACTCAGTGAAGCCATTACTGTGTTCACGTCTTCAAAGAATCAGTTCAATTAGTACTATTAATAACATATTATGTTTTGGAACAATCTGAGTTTTGTATTGGCAACAAGAAAATATTGTACTTGAGGCAGTTTATTTCATACTTGAATTAGAACATATGGCAGGGGCAGAGAACCATAACTTTTTATAATTTTTATAATTTTTATAAATAATATAAAAAGAAATCATTTTTACACTGAGTTCAACTAAAAGTAGTATCATACAGAAGCTTGTATAGTAGTTTTTCTTCTATGAGTAAACAGAACTTTGAAAAGTATTGTGAATGAAGAAGCCATAATATGAATCAAAGATAAACATAATTTATTTTGTCAACTATGCAAGTTATAAAGTGAATTTAAAGTAATGGAATACCTTGAGAAGTTATTTATTTATTTATTTATTTATTTATTTATTTATTTATACTTTGAGGCAGGGTCTTACTATTTAATTAAGGCTGACCTCAAACTTATTGTTTCCAGGCTGGCCTTAAACTCATGATGGTCCTCCTGCCTCAGCCTACTGAGTGCTGGTATTTCTCCACCTTGGTTGGAGAAGTTTAGTTTTTAATATGCCATCATAAGATGTTTGGTTCTAAAGTGAAAAGGAAGACAGTCACTGAAAAATTGACAGCAAGTGACCTATAAAATTAGAACCATAATTTACTTGCGAGAAAAGTAATGAAAAAATGGAAATTAATACTTCAAATGAACATGTTTAAAAGAGGCTAAAAAACAAAATTATCTATAAAAATACGTCTTGTCTAATGGTATAAAAGTTGATAACATTTAAAATGTTTGCACTTTAGTAATCATGTTTTGAAATAACTAATTGGCCTGCCCACTTACACACACAAAAAAATCTATCATTTTATAAATTGCGCACTTCAGCATTTGAAAAGTTAAGTGAGTCACCTGGAATCATGACTGTTTTGCAGATAGAAAATGCAAATAAAAATTACTACTTTCTTTCTCTGTATTTGAATCGCTAGATTTTTCTGCTTAGCATAAAAGAATGTAATACATCTTAGGAATTTATTTTAAAGTAATCTTGCTGCAGTTAATATTTATAGGAAAATAATATTTGTAGGAAAATAAATAATATAATAAGTAATTATATTTATAGAAATATAATATTTATAGGAAATAATATTTTATAGAAAATAATATTTCCTATAAATAATATTATAGGAAAACAATATTTATAGGAAAATAATAATATCAGAAAAACCCACTGATGATGAACCTTT
The DNA here is from genome assembly GCA_004365215.1 of Cuniculus paca. Classification (NCBI taxonomy): domain Eukaryota; kingdom Metazoa; phylum Chordata; class Mammalia; order Rodentia; family Cuniculidae; genus Cuniculus; species Cuniculus paca. The sequence continues at coordinate 21,041 of RJWT010003743.1, read as the reverse complement.
ATGTGCTGTATATACAGAAAACAACTTTTTTTTGTGTTTTACAAAGCACAGTAATAGAATGAAGAAGATATGATTTAATGGATGAAAAACAAAAACGTACGGCCTAAAACCAAAAAGCTCTTACAGGAAAACGTAGAGGAAAATCTTCTCGAAACTGGCCTTGGCAGTGATTCTTTTTGGAAAAAAACACCAGCAGCTCAGGCTACAAACACAAAAAGAAGTAAATGAGACTACACCAAACTGAAAGATTTTGGCACAACAAAGGAAACAATGGACAAAATATAAAAGACAACTTACTGGCTGAGCAAAATATTTACAAATCTCTCATCACATAACAGTTAGCATTCAATCATATAAAGTAATCTTTTTAACAACAGAAAAACAAATAAACTTGATTTTAAAAATGAGAGCAAATGAAGATTTCTTCACAGAATACAAATTAATAGAAATGGGCATACGAAATGGTCTAAACATTACTAACTATCAGGGAAAGGCTAATTAAAACTAGTTTGATACATTATCTCACACTGTAATAGCATGGCTATTATAATAATGAAAAAACAAAAGAAATAACAAATGTTCTCAAGGGTGTGAGACGTAACCTTCCTACACTGTTGACAGAAAGGTAGTTTGGTATAGCCATTCAAAAATTGGAAAACAGTATGTGGGGTACCTGAAGAAATTAAAAATAAAACTACCATGGGAATCGGCAATCTTTCTTCTGAGCAAAAAACATCAAGAAAATAAAATATCATCTCATAAAGCTATCTGCAGTCCATGTTCATTGCAACACTATTCACAATAGTGAAGACATGGAACCAATTTAAGTATCTTTTGATTGACACATGCATAAAGAAAATGTGGTACACAGGTACAACAAAGAAGGAGATGCTGCCATATGTCACAACCTTGATGGCCTGGAAGATGTCATGCTAAGTAAGCCATGCACTGAAAAAAAAATGTATGATCTCACTTACATGTGGACTTAAAAATGTTCAATTCTAGAAATTGAATGTACAACATGAATCCTTGTCACAAAAATGTAATGTCTTGTGAGATGATGGAAATAGTCACTTGCTTCTCTAAGGTATTCATTTTACTGTGTATGTCTCTTGTAACATGTTGCAAACCTCAAATATGCACAATAAAGTTTATATTTTCAAAAAGATTAAATCTAATCAAAGCAGAGGAGGAAGACTCTACAATTAACTAAGCATTTAAAATTAACAAGAGGAAAACAGTTTGAGAGTTTATAATACATAAAAATGACAATATTTCAGGAGATAGATGTGCATCATCCTGATTTAATCACTACAAAGAAGAAAGAAAAATTTATAAAAATTGCACATAGAAGCTTCAAACCCTGAGTACCTTTACCTACCACACCTGGATTTGAGAAAATAAACAGTAGTGTAACTTTACCTTTGAAGTGGGTAAATTAATACCTATTCTCAGTGTAGGTGAAAATAGGCAGAAACAATGCTTATATGTCACATCTTATTTATTGATGATAATTTTCCATAAAGTTTTTGTAAAATCATGTAAAATGTATTACTATAAGTGAATTTCTTCTATATCACATTTTCTACATTTTGTTCAGAATCTATTCCTATGTTTCTGCTTCACAAAAGACTGCTATAATTGCTAATTTTGTTACTCTACAATCTATAATTTTGATATATTTCTTCTCATTCATTTGTCCATCTCCTAAAAATATATTTAACCCATTTCTACTGAATTATTCTATTCTACACTTAAGTGAGAATCTTTTCCAAACTCATCAAGATGTTCTGACCAATAAATTTGTGATACTCTACTACTATATACAATGATTTTTATTATGAAATGTTGTACATGTTTGAGTTGTGAACAAGTGTTCTTTGCTCAAGCCAGAAATGTGATTCCATACAGGACATTTCAAAATTCAAACTAATAACTTCCTCTATCAGATGTCAGAAACTATATAAAAGGGAAGCTCTGGCAAAAATTCTATTCTGAAAAGCATTTCCCACTTCACCATTCCCATCTCGTATGATGCTATATTTTACTCCCTTAGGTTTTGCTGTTGTTATTTTGGTTTTCTGTTCTGCCTTTATCTTTGATTGTTGGTTAACCTTTCCCAGCAATGGAACTAGTTTGGTTTATCTTCCTTTTCTTCATGACTGTAGCACATTACCTTGGATGACTATTGTTTTAAAGAACTCTTAAAAATCTACCTTATGGTCACTACTAATAGACTTATCTTGGCTCTATGAAGAATGAGTATACAGGTAAAAATTGCTGACTCAGTGTGTTCTTTTTTGGTACACGTATCAAATTCTGATGCTGTTCTACGGTTTGTTCCTACTACTAAGGTAGTCATTGTGAATTTGCTCTTCAGAAGTTTTAAGATACCTAAATTTAGAGGTTAAATTATTTTAATACTATATACTGGAATATCTCTAATTTTAGTGCTTGAGTTTGAAATAATATCAAAATGTCTGAATCAATTTCAGTTATATTTGTGTAAGCAGAAATGTGTTTTACTTGCTAGTTCCTGCTTCAATATGATCGGAGTACACTCTCTTTTACAGGCAAAATAATGAATCTCTATGTTTTGGTTGACACAAAAAGTCTAAATAGAAATTGTAAGTTCTGTATTCTATTTATGCATCACAATTATTTTTTAGCAATCACCAATTGCAGTATATTAAGAGACTCAGGTGATCTAAGTAATGGTTATATAATAACCATACTTTACATTTACATTCCTTTATGGTCCATAACATATTTCAGATGCATTGTCTCAGTTTATTTTATAGTCAGGAAAAAACTTCCAGAAAATGTAGCCAATACATGAATGTTACACTTAAAATAAAACTGAAACTCACTGATAACTTTATCAAGGTCACCTAGTAGAAGCTGTCTGAAAATGAATCTACATGGTCAAATTCTAATATTTTTCAGAATCCTGCCACATTTCTTTATGTAAAGAAGAACTTACCTAAACAACAGCAACGACGACAAAACTATACTGTGTCATAGTAATGGCTTTATACTCCCTTTTTTCAAGACCCCAAAACATAAAATATGCAATTGATCCAGACAAATTTAAATTTCACTTGAGATTTTAAAGCCAACAGACGTGATTACATGGTAGGCAAAAGGAAAAGATGAGAACAAATTACTTACGAAAATGAAGAGCATTTAAAAGTTTATATATCTCTGAACATAAACGATATTCTTCATTTTAATTCATTGCACTTCTCTGTGATTTATCATATATTATATGAATTACACATGACTGCTATAACATTACAAAGAAGAAATAGAAATGCACAGCTGTAAAATTTCCACAATTTGCATGAAGTGGTTTCATAATAATTCCAAGTAACTTACAAAAAGTTGAGGATATATTTTAGTCTCTAGAGCAATGAAGAAAATAAGCAAAGTTGAATTGATGAAAGTTTTAATAGATGAAATGGAGTATTAAAATATTTAGTTGACTCAAATGCAAGCAGAAAAGGAGAAACAAGAACAAAAATCAAATGGAAAAAGGATAAACATACTATTAAATGATAGACTAAGGTCAACTATGTTGATATTTTTATGAAACACAAATGTATTACACACTCTAAATAGAAGCTAGAAACTATCAGAAATTGATAACAAAATCCTGACTTGTGATGTGTTGATTTCCAGTGACAAGTTTCAAAATAAAGAAGTTGGAAAGTTAAAAAAAAAAAAAAAGGAAATGATACACCATAGAACCATTAAGTATTAAAGAGATGTAGAAATTACCTTAATATTGAGAAAATAGACTCAGATGAAGAGCTTATGGGTAAACTATAGTTAAAGAATATTTTATGATAAAAATTCAACTCCTCAGGGAAGCATAATGGTTAAAAGTGATGTTTCTAGCTCATAGATTCAAAATACAATGAACAAATTTTTGCAGAAGTAGAAGGAGAAATAAAATAAACTAAATAATATTTTGGATTTTTCACAAACTTTCTCTGTAACTGATAGAAATTTCGATACAAGACCAAAAATCTAGAACAGTGAAACCTAACCCTTTTACCACCAGAGACCAGTTTCCTAGAAGACAATTTTTCTGAGGACAGGGAACTGGGGAGGCTAAATATAAGCATATTATATTTACAGTGCACTTTATTTATACTATTATTATGTCATAATATATAATTCAATCATTGTATGAGTCACCATAATGCAAAATTGGTGGGAGCCCTGAGCTTGATTTTTTGAATGTATACAGTCCCATCTGGAGCATAGAAGACAGTGACACCCAGTGTGTGTTCTCGTTGTTGGTGCCTCTGCAGGAAACTGCTTCACAAAGACAGGATGTTGGAAATGGAAATAGGTTTATTAGTGCTTCGAAGCTGGTGTAAACATACTTTTAATGTCTCATCGTTTGTGATCTCAAGCAGTTAGTTTTCTTCCATCATGAACAAAGTTGATTCACCTGGATTATTCAAAAATGGTTCAGGGGTACATTCCTTCCTATTTTGGGAGTCTTTTGTGGAGTTGAACTTAGACTCAAACTCTTTTAAGAGATGAGCTGGGTGGAGAAGGAAGGTCTTGACTCATTCTCTTTAAAAATCTGTGCTAAGATCTGAAACATGTCAAAAAATTCCAATTTCACTCATCATCCCCATAGTTGCAGTTGGTGTTGAATACAGGCACTTTATCTGCTGATTTGAACACAGTTATTCTCTCCAAAGTGATAGATTGAGTTCATTGAACAAGTTGATTAGGTCACTTAAAGTTTTGTGACATTCCACGGCAATAAATGTGCTGCCATTATGGCAATTTTGTTAATAGAAATCTCTGGAGTGACCTTTGTTATTCAAATCTCTTTCCAGTGATCTGCCTCTAAAAAACCATCTTATTTCCGTGTATTAGAAAGATGTATGTGCTCTGCATCCATCTATTCACAAACCTGTGTGAAAAGAAGTGAATTAAAGCATGTGCTTTAGTGTATGTGATCATTTTAATCACATCCTATAAATTCTGAGTTCAGATATTATTTTTCACATAGTCAGATTTCTCTGTGCATGATTTAGTATGTAGGCTCATGCTTAGAAGCAATAGCTTTACTGAATAGTGAAACCAGAAAGTTGTCTAGACAGGGGAGCCACTCCATCTGTGCACACGACACGAAATGACCTACTCAGTTTTTCTGATTTGAAAAGTTTTGCAGTCGTGGTATTGGTTAGCAACAAAAAAATTCATATAACATGTCCTCATGCACATCCTTCTGAAAAATACAGCACACACCAAAAGAGCTCTGCTACTTTGTTGTTAATATTGGTAGACTCATCAACTTGGATTGCACACCACAGTGACTCCTTAGTCCTCTCCGATGAATGTGTCTCAATATCCCCTGCTATTTCACCAATGCATCTAGTTATGATGCTAACCAAAAAGGAAGGTGTGCCACCTTTTGAAATGCAGTGTCTTCTAAAAATTCAAAATACACATCTTTAACAAGAAACATGGTCAACTCTTTACCATTGATAAAAGGCTTAGGTTTAGCAAGATGGAAAGTCACTAAGAATGATGTTCTCCTCACTGACACATTTGTTGATGCTTCAATAACTGAATTTTTGGGGGTTGCTACGTTTTACTTTTGAAAAACTCCAAAAGCTTGTCTTTTAAGTGAGGGTGCTTTTTCTCCATTTGGAAAAGCAGTTTTGAGGGTTTTATGGTTTCATTGAATAGCTGATCACAACATATTATACAAAGTGGGCTTGGAGAATATGAATCACCCATTACAATGAACCCACAACTTAAGTAGGACTCTTGGTGTCTTCCTTTAAATAAGCTTTCCTTTATTGACTGTCTTACAGTGTCCTGTCATCTTATCATTGGGTCCTTTACTATTTTCAAAGACACTTTCCATAAACCCGAGACATATTTAGGTAAATGAATTCACCTTGAGACCATTCTCTTAAGTGAAATAAATCAGACATACATGTGTAAACATCACATTTTCTCCCTGGTGTGAGAAACTGAAAAGTAAATAAGAACCAAAATGTACAATAAATAAGAACCAAAAATTTCACAACAGGAAGAAATTTTTCTAAAGGAAAGAGGAATTAAGGAAGGGGTAGAGGGAAAGGGGACAGAAAGGATGAGGAACAAAAGGATAAAAAGGGATGCAATGGAAACAAAACTTTGTAAAAAGGGAGAGGAAGAGAGGTTTAAGGGAGGGGAGGAGATTGGGAAAAAAGAGGAACCAATATTGTGATACACAGGTATTAAAAAAAGAGTTAATATATTGGAAGAAACTGAAAATGTGCAATAAAAATAATTATTGCTTTTTCAAAACTGGAAACTGGAAATCTATTTGATCTAACGAGGCTTTTATTTACATGTAATAATGAATTAAATATCTGTTTGCAAACTTTGTAAAATGAATAATTTTCTGCTAAAAGAAGAGATTTTTAATGCTTTCATCATTAAAAAGACACTCTAATGATGTTTGTCATTTTTATTCACTTTGGGTCGGGTTGTCTTGTCGACCTACCAAAACTTTGAAAAAGTAGGCAGGGTGGGAATGAGATGAGGGTGGAAGAGATATAGAAAATAATAGATTTCTCACACATGGAAAAAATAAGTGTCACATACTATCTTAAAGCGTGGTATCAGATGCAGCTCTATAATTGAAATATATAAATCCATTTGCCACTATAAAGCTTGCCACCAGATGTAACTTAAATTAACTTGCCTCTCACGGGGTTTTGATATAAGTCTGTAGAGCAATTGATCTTTTATTGTCTTCATTCACTCAAAATTTTGGTTTAATGTTAATCTGTGTTTGCAACTGTTCCCCGGTGCTACCATCACCACCTCAGCTCCATTCCAGACCATCAAGTATTAGATTCTCATGAGGAGTGCGTAACATAGATTGTTCAAATGTGCAGTTCACTCCCTATGAGAATTTAACTTTGCCATTAATTTCACAGGAGGTGGAGCTCAGTGACAGTAGTAATTTCAGCAATGGGGTGCTGCTGTAAATATGGACGTATCTCTTTCTGCTGTGCAACTGGGTTCATAACAGACCATAGACTGGTACTGTTTCATGGTCTAGGAACTCGGAAACAATGATCTGGAAAATTTAAATATAGCAATAGCTGTCTCAAAATAATTGACATTGTAGACAGTCTCAGCAAATGTGAAACACTCCTTCCTGCTAAGTATAGAGAGTATATCTACCAACATAAACTTCATTTTAGGCTAAAAGTAGAAGTCCAATAAATTTCTTTTTCTTTTGAGGAGAGGTTACTGGAAATCAAACTCAGGACCTCGCACTTGCCAGTCAGGCGCTGCGCTGCTGAGTTATATCCCCGACCCTTAATTTTCAAAAAGTCAATATTATCAAATTTTTATCTAACAACTGCACATTAAAGTAGAAATTGATAAAATAAGATACATAAAATTTCCATTTGTAATACTTTGGAAATATCATTTATAAAACCACAGTATTGAGGATAACTCGGACAAAAATGTTGAAAGAAACCACAGTGAAAATTACAAATTATACTCAAGAAGAATAAAATACCTATGCAAATATAGAGATGTAACTTGTTTAGAGATCAGAGGAAACAATAGTGACTGAAGACTTCAGTTCTTTCCAGACCGTTCTACAGATTCATTGCAATTACAATTACAATTACAATAAAAGTTTGGCAGGCTGTTTTATAGAAAATCACAAGCTAATTCTAAAATTCATTTAGAAATGCAGAGAAACTAGTATAGCCAAAAATGTTTTGGGGAAAAATTAATTGGAAGTCTGACCAAACCATGTTTCAGTAGCTAATATAAAGCTACAGTCATTTAAAATACGTAGTGTTGGCATGAAGATAGAAAGGATTAATAGACCATAGAGAGCACAAGATAAATGCATACATAGTGGCGAAGACAAAGCAGTTGACAAGGAGATCGTTTCAACACAGAGTACTGGAAATAATTAGAAATCTGAAAGGAAGAAACAAAGCTTTCAATCCACAGGTTACACACTGCTTATGAAAATTAACTCGAAATGTCAGAGCTAAAATAATGAAATTTTAGAAAGAAACACAAGAGAAAAGTTTTGTAACCTTGAATTAGGAAAGACTTCGGATTAAGCACCCAGAGTACAATCTGTTTTTAAAAATGAACGAAGTGAATCTCATTATAATTATGAATAATTACGAAATCATTTTTTGGCAATGCTTTTAAAGTCTGTTTTGTTAAACATAGGTTCCTTTCCTTGTAATAAGTGGCCTTTGATAGTTTCACTTTCCATGCTTCTTTATTCACTTGTTTTAGATATGACTTTAATAGCCAACATATGGCTAGATTTTATTGGGTGTTTTTCAGCTTTGTAATTCTCATTACTCATTTGGAGGACAATATTGTGTGTGAGTGTTTGTGTACGTATGTGTGTGAATGTACTTTTAGCATTTTATAAGCTTTTTATTTGTACTGTTTTATCTATTTACTTTTTTTAAATCAGTGAGTAGTATACATAGTATATGACTGTGATTAGTATATAAATCTTGAAAAGATACATAAATTAACTTTAGTAGTCTTATTTATTATATTAGGTGAAAATTTTATGCTTTCATGGAAAATATACTGTAGAATTTTTCTCATCAGAGATTTCTTCTCATCAAGACATGCTGTTTAAGCTTATTTCTCCCTAGCTATTGGATAAGAAACTTAACAGGTGTTTGAAACTTTTGTAAAAATCAAAAATCTTCTACTGTTTAGCATAAGTATTCCAAATTCTCATGCGGATTAAAACTTCTCTCCTAGTTTACACTTGTTCACATTGATTTCTGCAGTGTAGAATGGTGGTATGGTTGTTGTAATTCTACCTATTTTTTCTCCTACTTACTTGCTGGAGTTCTGCCTCCTTTGATGTAGAAGTAACAGAGAAGAAAGAAATATAAGGAATAGAACCATAGCACTTAATCTATTTCTGGGTTTTCCTTGCTAAGTATTTTTTCTTTAGAAGTTTTGTGAATATGATCACAAGAGGTATTTGTCCACAGTTTCTAGGTTTAATATTAGTGTAATGCTAGTCTCATCAAATGATTTAGGAAGTAAATGTTCTCTTTACTTTGTTTTCTGAAAGAGATGATGGAGAAGTGATAATTTTCATTAAGTGTTTTTTAAATTCAATGATGAATCAACTTTCTTTCTTTGGAGGTGTTTAATAACCCACTTATTTTTTTACTAGATATAAAGTTATTCAGACCATCTATCCTTGAGTAAACTTCAGCAGTTTGTGTCTGAATAAATTGTTCTCTTTCCCCTAATCTATTAAATCTGTGGATATAGAGATGTTCATTCTTAGAACATTTCTTATGTCCAGGTAATATAGAATAAATTATATGTCTTAGAAAAGATATGTACAAGTCCTAAACTCTGAAAGCTACATGTGGCTTTATTTGGAAATAGGGTCTTTGTAGATGTGGTCAAGTTGGGGTGAAGTCATACCACAGTAGGGTGGCTCCTTAATCCATTGTGATTGATATATTTATGAAAAGAGGAGACAGAGAAAATGACGAAACAGTTGAACACCTTGGGATCATGAGTCAAATACAAATGACAGAAAAGGAAAACACCCTGTGATCATGAGACAGACATGGGAGTGATGCATCTACACCAAGATTGCCAAGCTCTGCAAACCACCCTGGAAACGAAGAGAAATGCCTGCAAGAGAGCATCCTCTAGAGCATCAGAGACAGCCTGCCACTGCCATACTTTTGGACTTCAAGTCTCAGCACTCCATGAAAAAACAATTTCTGTTGGTTTAAACCAATGAGTTTGTAATTTTTATACCATCTCTAAAAAAAAGAGACCACATAAAAGTACTTTAAAAATTTTGAAGTATAATTTAAATTTTATTACAAAATATGACTCACATGTGATTAACATAAAACTAAAAATTTCATGAAATTTAATTTCAGCAATGTTTAATAATATCATCTGTTTGTCTATTTTTTGTCTCTTTTCTTACTATAATCTTTAAGTAGAAACATTGTTAGTCATGACTGTTGTACTATACCACTAATTTACAATGAACTAAAATATCATTAGCATTTTAATGTTTTACATATTTATTGACCCTCATAGACTTTAATTTTTTAAAGACACTATCATTAACACCTTACAAGATAAGATCTTTTTAAAAGGAAATTGCAAAACAGATCAGATATTTTTGTCATGGAAATGGTTTTCAAACTCATTTATAAAATTTTTAAACAAAATGACAAGCTAAGTACTCCCTTCCTTTACGAAGCAGTACACTGGATTTAATATTATAATGTTATACATGGAAATTTGTATGTGAGTAAAACAAAGTGGACCCTCAAAACTGCTTTCACACTAAAAGAAAACTAACATCTTGGGAGCTGATGGTGATAGAGGACAGCATTTGGTGCTAAGGGATGGATCAGCTTTTAATTCAAGAAGAACTACTTCCAGCCTTCTGTGTAAAGCTGACCTTGCAATCAGATGCCCAGTTCTTCAGGAGAGACTAACATCCTCTTGCAAAGAAAATGTGACTGAGAAAAAATTACATGAAATATTGTTTATACCATAAGAAATTGTATGATGTTGTCTTTTCAATGCAACACTAAATTATGAAGATAACATGAAAGCTGATTCTCCAAATGGAGAAAACTACAGCATTGAAAAAGAACAAACAAAATTTTTATAATGATCCATTATACAGCACATGCTGCATTCTGCAGGAAAACCAGCTCTTACAGAAATTGAACTCAGTATCAAAAAATATAAAAGCATATGCTATTAGGAAGTTTTAGGAAGTTAGAACAATAGCGAATTCAAATTTTTGGACTGAGTTAACAATGTGAAAGGGGCACACACATATTTCAATAAGCAGAAAAAGACAAAAGAAGGGTCAAAACTATTGATAAACAGAAAATGTAGAGAAAGCATAAATTCAAGCAAAAAGTAGTTAAGGTTTCTTGATATGAATATATTATTTCAAAAATTATGAAGTAAGCAAAAGCTTATAAAGAACTGAAGTGATAATAAACTGGTAGAAATTATTTATGGAATTGAAGAAAAGACAGAACAAGAAAAAACACATAGAATCAGCAGAGACAATAATAGAAAGATGAAAATAGCAAAATAAGTTTAGAAAAATGGAGAACAGATTTAAATATTGGCATATACATCTGATAAGATAATCTGAGGAGGTGATAGAATAAGAAAATATTTGTGATGATGAATTTTCAGGAATTAAAGAAAGTTCTCAGAATCCCAGAAATTTCAGTAAGCTTCAAAAAGTATATGCAAACATATCCCAGATGCCTCAGATGACAGTAAGAGACAGAAATATGGAGAAACTACTGATCTCACTTCAAGGTGCTAGTTCATGAATAAACTAACAGATTTTTGTTGCTATAAGTAGGTAAATTCCAGAGTAGTGAATTACATTTCATAGGCAATGCAATACGTTGCAATAACTGACATTTTGAATATGTTTTACAAGACACTCAATGCACTTAAAATTAAAACTCCTAATAATTTTTAATTATATGAATTAATCTATATCAAAATTAAGTTTTACAAGTAAGAAAACTGAGACAGGCTATGTCACTTGGTCAAGGTCAGAATATCCAACCAATATTGCTCTGTAAAATTGCTTATAATCTCATGATTTTCCACCACCAGGATTCAGGAATTTTGAATGACATTGAGTTAAAAATGGGTTTAGGTTTTAATGAAACTAACTTTGACAATGTGGAATTCCAAGTAAGACTTTGTCTTTGCCACAAAGAGCAATTGCATGGCAATTATGGGACTCATTTAACTTTTCAGCAATTTTTTTTTTCCTCTGTCAAACTTAAATGATGCAAAATAAATATTGATATTTCTTTCTCTTTTTTTTTTTTTGGTACCAGAGATCAAACAATATACCTTTTTGATTAAGCCATTCAAAAACATGTGGGGCTTTATGTCACACTTTGGAGAAAAACCCTATGAAACTGGGGGAGATTTACAAGAAAAGGACTCAAGAAGTAGTCCAAATAATATAAGACTTAATAGATTATTGCTTTTGTTGGAAATGTTTTACTCATTATAGTCAAATAAAGCACAAATGTAAACACATCTCAAAAATCACTTTCTCTATTCTTACAATTGCTTTAATAATTTACAGAGCTAGCATGTAAGGTGACAGGAAATTGATACTCAGACAAATATGCTTCCCTGAAGTACTGTCAAATAAGCTGCCCTCTGGATGTGTCCTGGACAGCATGGCAGTTGAGACAATCCCTGAAGAAATCAGTGAGCTTCAGCAATTTGACAAAATGACTCTGCAGAGCATGCAACCTTTACAAATTACTCTTTGTTTGAATACTAAAGTGAAAAATATAGTTTCCAAAGAGCATATGGGGATAATGCAGTATATCTTCTACTCCCTCTGGATTGAAGTGTATCTATTTTACCCATTATTGTGGAGTAAATTCTAATTTACTCTGTTTGTACGGAAATGCTCCAATAAAAGAGAAAAGTGCCACTCAGCAACTTTTGCTTCCCCAAAGGTTCGCCACAAGTTTTTAGAAACAAGTTATGATGAAACTTACACAGCAACTTTTCCAAGAAGTAGAAAATTTCCAACTGAATTTTTAATTATTTACAAACAAACATTTCCAATGTGGATGGCACATTTAGCTATAAAAATATCAATACTTGATTTTTTCTTTTTCTGCCTTTTTATAATTTCTGTTATTATATCCTTTCCATTCTAGTTTCCTTCTGCTCCCCTTATTTTCCTTTTCTGATTGGAATATCTAAATGTTAACAATAATCCATGATAGCTGGGTGTGGTGGCATGCTCCTGTAATCTCAGCACTCGGGAGGCTGAGACAGGAGGATCATTGCAAGTTCGAGACCAGCCTGGGCTACAAAGTGAACCCAACGCCAGTCTGAACTGCACAATGAGATCCTGTCTCGTTAACAAAAACAAAAACAGAACAATAATCCATAATACAGATGTGCAAACATAACGAGCTACAAATTCTCATGGTAGATGACAGGGAAAGAAGTCTAAGGGGTGAGTGGGACGTGTTTACTTACTGTTCCATAATGACGATTTTGAGGTCACAGTTTTCAAATATTTTTGCATTTGGAGTTCAACTATAAAACTATTGAGATACTAATTTCATAACTAATATACTAAATATGATTACCAAGCAAATTATTAAATGTAGAAGCTTCTATAAATTCTCATGCCTGTAATCCCAGCTGGAGGATTGCAAATTTGATTCATGTCACTTTTTGTTTTTTTTGATGTCTCAAAAAAAAAAATAGAAAAGGTCTGCAGATATAGCTTAGTGCAGTGATCTTAGGTTCAATCCCTTGTAACACAAACACAGAGGAAGCCACAAAATTATGCTCATATATAGTGGTAGAATGTTTAAAAAGCAGTTTTCAAAATGTTAATATGGGAAAAAAGGAACAAAAACATTAATTTTACAATTATTCTTGCTCTTAACACATGATGTATATTCTCCATGAATTTGAAATGAACCACTTCATTTTTTTTTTGTCATGGAGAAGTAATAACTTGTGAAATAACTCTTCATCTGATGTATAATGCCAGAGTAATCAATTTATGGATCAGGAGGGTCTTTTACAAGGAGTATTATTTTGATAATTACTAATTATAAAGAGTCAATAATTATCACATGAAGAAATCATACTTCTGTGTGAACAATCTAATTACACTCAACTTCATGATGAGAGAGCCTGATAGACTAAAACTAATTATCTCTAATCAAATGACAAAGTTTTCTAATAATCAGGACGTGAATTTGGAATCTAAATGTATCTGGATGCCAAACAACTCTGATGATTATTTAAAACTTTTAGCTTTCTAAACTTCAGCTTACATAGATTATTTTAATAAGAGTAAATCAAGTTGGTATGATATTAAAGAATCAATAGAGACAAAGGGAGGTTTTGACAGCTTTTTTTTTTTTTCTGAGACAGAGTCTCTCTGTGTAGTTTCAGTTGGCCTTGAAATTGCTTATGTAGCTCAGGCTGGTCTCAAACTCATGGCAATCTTCCTGCCTCAGCCTTCCCAATGTTGGAATTACAAGCATGTGCCACCATGCCTGGCTCAAAGGGGAGGTTTTGTATTAAATGTTTACTCTGTTTCTACAAATCAGAAGTTACCATGCAGAAGAAATTAGTAAACACTCAGCTATGAAGACTAATCCCATATTAAATTTTCTCCAGGAAATTTTCACTAAACTTTTGGAAATCTGTAATCAAACTGTTCCCCTGATCAGCCACAGCCCCACAGAGTGCTATTTGACTGATTTTTAGTACCTGCTTAAATTTCAACCCAATCTCTTTATCCCATGCACATTTCCAATAGCATAATCAAAACTTCTCTCTGGGGAGTTCTGATGTAATGTATTTCCTTTTTTAAAATTTATAAACCAAATTATTCTCTTGCTATTTAACTAACTTGCCCTCCTTCTTCACATACATGCACAGACATAAACATATACACACAGAATGTTTACTTGTTGAAGCATCATCATTCTGAAATAAGTCTGCTTTTTCTGTGATTTGTATAATTCATCTGTCATATGCTATTTATCAAGGCACAGCACAGATAATCTCTCAGCATATTGCAGATTATGCACATATTGCCTGATATACTCTGGGACCCTAACCTGATTTGCTTCTTTTCTTAATATAATCTACACTGTTTAATAAATCCAGAAATATGCTGGTAACAACCAACAAGTTATTTATAAGTCAGATGATCCTTGTGAAGTTTTCAGTTTACTGAGATTTAAATGTATGCATCATGGATTGCTTTGAGCCATCAATGTGATCTTGTTGTGGCAAAACTGAGTCCAACACGGGAAGTCAGGAGGAGGTGAACAGCTTTATTTTATACCAGTGGTCCTAGTTAGAATAACTTCCAACAAAAGCCAGCCTATGAGTATCTTTGAGTCAGCATTTTTATACAAGGCATAAGCAGGGGTTACAAAGGTGGTTCAGTACAGCCTGGAAGTTCTTCTGATTAGCTAGCAGAATGAGTTCACTGGTTACAGGGCTGGATTAATGATCATCAGTTACAAGGCTAGATTAATGACCCCAAAACTTGGTACAATTAAGTACCCTGAATGTTCGGTTATGCTTTCATGGTTACATGGGTCAAGAAAGCAATCACAGAGCCATGAAACAGTTACAGAGCTAGGCAGCCTTGAAGAGAACAAAGTTTTAAAATGAACAATTTTTCATAGTACAACTTTTCCTTTCAGTTTCACTCAACTAGAAATTCCTGAGAGCATATTAAAATACTTTTAAGAACCAGTGTAAGTTGGTCTTCACAGGATAATAAAAGTAGGACCCTACCTCCAGCACTAGAAACAATTTGAGAAAGATTTTTAGCAATATTATACCTCAGAATCCTTATTAATTAATTTTTTTTGGTAATTTTTATTCTAAAGAGACTAAAACCAAGCAAAATAAAACAGAATAAAACCAATCAAAACAAAACAGACACAGCTAAAACCAAACAAAACAGAACAGAATAGAACCAATAAAAACAAAACAATGAACACAATAAAGGACTTCAAAACAAGATAAGAAATCCAGAATGGCTACCACAATATATCTTGTTATCTTTGAAATAGCTACCCATGCCATCAGATATAATAAAATCAAACAAGACAAAACAGAATAAAACCCAACCAAACAAAACATTGAAAATGATGCAGGACTTCAAAACAAGATAATAAGGAATTAACAATGGCTACCACCTTCCTAAGGAGATCCCCCATAAATGCACCATTGATATTGTTATTCTCTGAATAGATGATCAGACTATTGGCTTTAGGTCTGCAAAGTCAGTGAAACACTAAACAATACAAGCATCCAGTTGTATTTTTCTTCATTAGCTATCATTGCAGCCTGCATTTCTCTGGATCAGCAGGTCACTTATGGGGGGGTGCTCTTCTTGTCTCCCAGCCCACACCATACATGACACCGACTCACAGGGAGGGCTTTGATTCCAGTTGGCTTCTTGTTCTCCTCTCTTGCTGTCTGCAAATGGCACCAACTCATGGGAAAAGGCTGGTATCTGATTCTCCCCCAGCAACCTGCACATGGCACCGACTCACAGGGAGGGCTCAGAACCCTTATTTATAAAAAGATGGTAGTAACAGAAATTAATCAGGTTTCTGTGAAGATAAATTTTATAATCCATGTAAAGTCTTCATCACACTGCTTGGGCTACCAAAGAAGTCAGTAAAGCGCTGCTCTCATGAGTATCCGACTTAGCAGTATATTACAGCTGGTCTTTGAGCCTTTTTCATTCTAGCCATTATGACTTTCCTCTATTATGCTGTAAGTTGTGTGTCTTGTGGATACCTCAAGTTGCATTACTCTTTTCTGATTTTGTCTGTACAGATGACATATTATTATTGTAAGAATTCAATTTTTTAAAATTTTATTACACTGTGGTGATAATATTCATGGTTATTTGTGACTGATTTCAAACTCTTTCTTCATAGCTTTCCCTGACTTGAAGAATATTACCTTGATTTCTTCCTATGAAATAAACATGTCTTTTATTGTAATAGATGCTTTTAATTAAAAAATTCACCATGCCTTTTTATCATACCTCATACTGCAGTTGTGTTTAATTTTAACATATATTGAGGGCTATTCTGACTCAAGTGTGACATTGGTGCTCTTTACAAAGTGTAAGTCACATTTATGGACATTTTTATGCTGTGTTTATTCAAGGATTTTTTTACTTGTCTCTTCCATAAGACCTTTGCTTAACTGATTTGGGGAGCAGTAATCAAATGGGTTATCTGACTTACACGTCTAGATTACTTTTCTAAGAATGAGCATTATTACAGTATTTACCAATTTGAATATTCAGTGGATTGTACAACTTTCTGTTTTGCTAACTGGTTCTTAAATAGAAAACATTTCTCACCTAGGGTACAAGAATAATTGTTAATGTTTGGATTCATGGCCATACTGAGATGTAGGAAGAAAATTATGCAGATATGTTCCAAGGGTAAACATCACACAGATGTAGCATTCAGCCAATATTCATATCCTACATTTTGCTGGTAGCTCGAAAAGTGAAGTTGAGTATATTTCCTATGGTTATAGAGAATTTAAGACTTATACATTGAATAATTTCATGTCAATTTCTCCTTTTGAAAAACATGAATTTAGTTTTCTTTACTTATAATAAACTTGATTTTTAAAGGGCTCTGTTGATTTGCTTTAAAGAATTTGCCACCCTCCTCTGGAGAAAGTATTCTCCATGAAATTTATTTTAGTCCCATAAAGTATCAAGCTTCCTCTACTAACTGAACCTCATACAGTATTTCTTACACCTTGATAATCCTTTCCACCCCACATCCTTTTCATAACATATGCCTAAGGCTTATAGTCACACATCTGCAAATGCTCTGCCTTGCTGAGCGTCCTATTCACTTCTCAAGTGTTAGTCCAGAATCACATAAACTGTGTTTTATATTTTATGAATGGTCTTTGTCCAGTCCCAATCTTTACTTGTTTAGTCAATGAATCTGTTTCCCATCAGTATTTTCTTATTCTTTTGATGTTTTCTTTCCTCACTAGACTATTAATAGACTATAAGCCTTAGTCAAAATAAAGAACATACTTGTATTACTCATTTGTACTTTAAGAAAATAAGATGTTTCTTATGATAGAGTTGACTAACCATATATAATTAATGAATAATAAAATAAATAGTTTCTTACATATGACATTGATTTCTGTTACTTAGTTTTAACTTTTGATGAAAACTATATCTATTCATACATATGAATATAATACTGTGTCATCATTGAAAGAGGTAAGAAAACCATTACATTGTGTCCTGTGTAAGAGGCATAGCTATAAATTGGGGTTGTAGTACTTGCTGTACATAATTCATTAACTTGGAATAGAATGTCATTTCTTTCATTATAAGATTGCCAGTTACAAGATATGTGGGATGAAACATCAGAAAACAAAAATCCTTCATTGGGGGTTTATATCACTGGGGAAAACATAGTCACAGAGTGAGCAAGAGTTTTATGAGCCTGTCGATTGACTGATTGGCAGGTCTCTGTAAAATGAGCCTTACGGGACTTGATACTTGAATTTTAATTAAAACGAAATTATTCATTGTTCAGTTCTAAATCCCTGAAGAGAAATTGAAAATCTTGCAGAGGGACTCCCAACAGTAATTACATGTTCTGCTAAAATGTAATTGACTTGCATTACCCCCATAGACCTGATGAACAGAGAGCTATGTCATGGCATAGATTTGTAGAAGATTTAAATGAAAGGCAAAAATCTACTAAAGATAAAGGCATGGCCACAATTGGTAATGCATTCATTAATGTAAGAAAAAAAAAAGAAGCTCTTTCTTTAATGTGAGTTACCAAAATATGATTATAGAATTTGAAACATGTTGTTTTGCATTCCTCCTTTTCTTCTATTGAGCAATATGTTTTAATACAAAGCAGTCCTTAAATAACAATATTCTGGACCAATATTCATATTAATCTTGAAAATAATATCTAAAGTATCTCATAATTTTCTTGAAAAGTAACAGTAACTTTTAGTTGATTTTCTCTACCAATTTTCTTTGCATTTATGAGTGTATTAACTCCAATATTATTAAGAACATAAGGCTGTTGATTAATCATGTTCTAGAATGTTGTCTTGCTGTCTTTCATTTTCTCATGGTGTTAACAAATAGAACATGTTAATTTTCCCTTTTGCTTTAGCTTTTCCAGTACCTCTTACAATTCAAGCCATGCATAAATGAAAGTTTATTATTCCCAGAAGAATAAAATCTGGCTAAAGGTAAAGAATGTGAGACCATAGACTTATGGACAGTCTTATTTTACTAGCTCTGGAATCTACTTCTCCAATACAGGATCCTGGTTTCTTTTCACTGGTCTTGTATTTTCTGTTGACCATTCTGCATACCTCATAGTATTTGTTGTGAATTTTCACATAATTCATGCCCTTATCCTTATGTCCTTGGTGAGGCTTCCATATGAGACTTAAAAGGTGACAAAATTTTGTTTGTTGGAGACAGTTACAGGCAGAGACATGCAAGGATACTAGACAGAGAGTACAGTGGCTTCCAGGAGCCCTTTTGGAATCCCTGTGCTGGTGAGGTAGGAAATGAGGCTGTCAGTGCTGCTTTCCAGTCCTTCATTCCCACAGCTTTTCTTTCCAAAGATTCTTCATGCTCTAATTCCCTACTAGAAATATTTGACATTTGAATTGTATAAAATGATTCCTTTTTTCTTTAATGAACCTTAATAAAATACAGTTTTCTAAAATTCACGTAAGAAAGCAAATAAAATCTAAAAGTATGAAAAATATTATCTAAGAAATAATGACCCCAAGGTGATGTTTTATGTCCTGACAATTTTTTCAGTGAATTTCTTCAGAAATACAGATAATACTCACACACATGATTAAAATCAGGTCAATGAAATAATGAGAAGTCAGTTATTTCCTATATAAACATACGATCATAAAAAAAAGGTGAAATAACAGATTTTTAAAAATGAAACATAAAGATCCTTACTCCTGGAGAAAAATTTATGCGTGGTTTGTCAGGCTCATTTTAAGCCAGCAGCAAAGGCCAGCCTGGCAGGGAAAGCTGCTGTCCTCATACAAGGCTCAGGGTAGAGTCAAGGCAGGGCATTTCCGAAGGGAGTGGCTGTCAGGCACCTTTGCATTCTCTGCTCAGGTGTCTCCTGGAGTACTGCTGGCAGACATACGTGGGTCAGTTGAGGTCTTCTCTCTGGCCACTTTGTATAGATCACTTATTAGATGATTGTCCTTGAGGATGCTTCCTTATTGTGACTCACTACTAAGTACAGGCAGCTCCTGACCTTGCCCCCTGCTATAGGCTACAATCTCCACTCTGTACAATTGCAGGGGCTATTTTAGTTTGAGAAACGTTGTGTCCAACTGTTATCAAGAATTTGTTCACATCTCTATTCATATATTTTTGGTTTCATTATGTTGAATTTCTTTTTTCTTTAGATTTATTTTTTTTATTTTTAAGAGAATAAAACCAAACAGAATAAAACAGAATACAGTCAATCAAAACAAAACAATGAACTTGGTACAGGACTTCAAAACAAGATAAAAGGAAATCAATAATGGCTACCATAATTTTATCTTCAAAATAACTGCCGATACCTTGAGGCATAATAAAAATCAAACAAAAAAGTCAAAGGAGAGAGAACAATGCTCTATGTGATGGGGAACCAGAAAAAAGTAGGGGTAAGTCGCCCATCAACTACAGAATGGATAAGAAGGACATGGCATTTTCATACAATGGAAACCTACTCAGTTATAAAGAAAGAAAACCTCAAGGTTCTTATATGTAAATGGATACAATTTGAGATCAAGCTCATGGATGAAATGGTTCCGAGTCACATGGGTGAACATTATGCTTTCTCTCTAGTAAAAAAAAACTAAAGGAGTTAGTGGGATCCAAAATGCACAGTAGATATTGTGAGAGTGAAAGGGGAGGAAATGTCTAAAAAGAGAAAGCATTGGCAATTGTTAATATATTATCATGTTTTGAAACTTGTGTTGTTTTCATTGTTCTGTTTAGTTTGGTTTTATTCTGTTTTGGTTTGTTTGATTTTATTATATTTGATGGCATAGACAGCTATTTCAAAGATAACAAAATATATTATGGTAGTCATTATTGATTTCCTATTATCTTGTTTTGACTATGCTGTAGTTCTGTCAAGAAGTGAGTACATTAGTTAAGCTTGATATCCCTTCACAGTGAGTCAATTTTGATATTACTTAGTGTTGTTTTCATTCTTGGAAATTATTGTTTGTCTGAAGAGTACTGTTCCTGATATGATAATGCCTTCCAGTTTCCTAATTAATTAGTGTTCTTATGATATATATTGTTCTGCTATTTTAATTCTATTTCTGTTTCCTAGTTTTAAATTATCTCATAT
>RJWT010003742.1:0-35473 GCA_004365215.1 Cuniculus paca | reverse complement strand
AAAAGACTTCAGGGCTGGGGATATAGGTTGGCAGCACAGTACCTGCCTCGCAAGTGCAAGGTTATGAGTTTGATTCCTGGTACAAAAAACAAAACAAAACAACAATAACAACAACAAAAAAGAAACTTCAGTATGAGCCAGGGCAATATGCAAAAAGTCACGCTTAGATATAGTAATTTTAAATTTCAAAATATCTAAGAAAAATAATCTCTAAAAGCTTCCAGAAAGTAAGAAGAAATTGCCCACAAAAGAGTAACTATCTTGACTATATACTGCTCAACAGTGGTATGGAGTCCAAGAGAAGGATGAGCTAAGTTTTTTAAACTATTAGTAAAACGGCAAAACTTTAAACTTAGAATGTTTCTCCAGTCTACTGGTCATTTAGTAATAAGGAAATAATTAAAAATACAAGCAAGCAAGGCCTTAGAAATTTGTCATTTAAGAACCCACATGATAATAGTTTTGGAGGATGTACTCACATAATAAATATGCTATTTAGGAAATGCTACAAGAAACACACAAAAAAATTGTGACGCATGTTTCGGAGAAGGTATATTGTTGCATAAAATAATTAAGAGAAAGAAAGAAAAGAAAAAACAAACCATAAGTTATCAAAGGAACATGACAGCAACTTAGATAATGAGTTTGTCTTTGTGAAAGAGTGTATCTGGAGGAAAGCAGGAATGTTGAAAAACAAATATTTCAATAAAAGAAGTATGATATAAAACTATAAAAGGACAACAGAAATAATTGCTAATCTAATGGCTATTCAATAAGTAAATGGATTAAATTCAACCATTAAAAGATAGGTGATCAGATTGGTTCAAAAAGCTGGTATAACAGCATGGAATCTGTAAGAAAAGTGCTTAAAACAGAGAGTAGAACTTGACATGCCTGTGAAGACAGGATGATTCTAAGTTTTATTCATTTTAATAAGATACTTGAGAGAGTTCACTTACTGGTACAAGGAAAGTAGTAATATAGAGCCAGTTAATGTTCAAGAGAAAGATATAATCAAATGTACAAAGTTTCAGAGGGAATAAGAAAGGATACTTAAAAAGGATTAATAAAAAGTTGAGTGTTAGAAAGAGGGCCAGTTCACTTTCTTTGTTCTTTTAGGAGGTAAATGAGAAAAGAGTAGTTAAATGAAACCACTTTGAGAAGGTATAGTATTTTTACCCAGGAGGTTTATGAATTATGTTGTTTTAAAATAACTTGCTAAAAATAGAGGAGAAAATAGAAAACTTGAAATTGACAGATCAAAAAGTATAATTTGGAAAAAAATTGTGCAGACGTTATAAAGATTGAATGAAACATGAATACACACCATTTGAGCAGCAATAATGTTGAGATTGGATGAATTAATGAAGAAAGCAATGATTAGTGCTTTATGATTTTTCTCATGAGCTGTCCAAAAAACTGAGAATGGAGAATGTACATGCCAGACGGAGAAAGAGTAAGGGCATAACAAGCCACTGATCATACTTTGGACAAATGAGAAAAGCAAATCTAAAATGGGCTTGCGGGGGAAGCAAGGGGTAAGAATGATTTAGGGAATGAAAATTACCATGGCAAGGAGCATATTCAACAATTAATTACAAAGGAGTGAGAGGAAAAAATAAGACAAAAAAAGAAACAAACAATAGAACTTAAGAACAGAAGATAGAAATTTTAGAGTTCTTCCAATGTGTGGACATTTCCGAGGACTTTAGTGAAGGTGGGGGATTTTCAAAGTCAGGAGTTTAAAAACTTGTAAGATAAAGGGGTTGGAAGAGTTGTTTATGAAATCAGAATATTATGGATGAGATACATTTTTGTGTCACCAAAAGGAAATTTTAAAAACTGCCTTTGGAAAGATATGAAATAAAATTCGTGTTTCAGGTCCCTTTTGTTTGATACATTTCCGCTAAATTGTTTTTAAATGTCAGATGGCTTACTCAGACTTCAACAGTGGCTCTTTGTAAAGGTAGCACGTTATAGTCACAATGGCTTGATATCTTTGGTTTGCATTACCCAGAGTTAGAATGAAGATATTGGTCTACGAAGGTGGCATTTGAAAGCAGCTTAAACTCTGAAGAGGTGCATTCAGTGTCGAATTCAGTTGGCTTGTTTCTTAACTAGAAGGTAATTAAGAGTTCCGTAAAGACAGAAAATCAATGCATTCTAAATGGAAATAATTTAGTTGTCATTGCATTGAATAAGCATAAAATCACCAAAAGAATCCCCGAAACTGTATATATTCTCCTCATCTCACTTCAAGTAATGCTGATAGTGTTGTCAGATTACAAGTGTTTACTTATGTTAAAATGCTATCAAGACAGATGATGACAGATAATCAATAGGAGCAAAGCTTCTGTTAGTACCTTAATACTCCACGCATAATCATCATTTTTGAGTAACAACTCTATTTAAAATAATTTAGCCTCTTAAGACTCATACAAAATAATTATTTTTGAGTAACAACTCTATTTAAATTAAGTTAGAATCTTTTTTAAACATGGATACCCAATTCCTTTTAACATTCCATAGCAATAGATAAAACACAGAAAGCCTCTTACATATGTATTTTAGCCACTTAAGTCTAACACCTCTTCACAATTACAAATTTTTTTTAGGAATAACAAGTTTTAATCTTTAAAGCATAGCATGACACATTTCTAGCCTATGTTCTTTTACCTCTGAACTCATTTATTCAATAAATATTTCATAGACAAGGATGGGCAGCAATGTTGAACATGGTCCCTGCCTTCTAGGATGTAGCAACTGGTGAGAGAGACAGGCAGTAATAGGGAAACACACTGATCAATCAATAAATAATTTCATGTTATATCAAGTGGTGAAGAAAACAAATGAGACTCTCTAAAACAGAAATACAACATGAGAGGACTAATGTGGAAAGTAACAAATAGTTCTTTCCCAAGGAGATAAATAGAGAATGTTAAAAAAGGAAAAATTAAGCAATGGAAATGTGGTGTGAAAGTAGGAAGGACAAGCAGTTGAAGTGGTTACTGAGTGATCCGAGCAGAAAGGATAATCTGTTTATAGAAATCATAGGAGAAAATCTTCCAAGTATGAGGAAAGAACTCAACATACAGGTAACGGAGGCATGTAGAACTCCAAATAATTGTAAGAAAAGAAGGAGTTCCTGCTGACATAGAGTCAAAATCCCAGAAGTTGAACATGAGAATAAAATCGTAAAACCTGTCCGAGCAAAGTTGCACCCATGAGGATCGCAATGTAATTTTCACCACAAAACTTAAAGGCCAGCACAGCTTGGAATGAAAGTTTCAAACCTAAAACAAAACAACTTTCAACCAAGACTAATCTATCATGCAAAACTGTCTTTCAAAACTAATGGAGAAATAAGAACATTCAAAGACAAAGGAGAGCTGAAAAAATTCATGACCTCCCAAACAACACTCCAAAAATTTTTGAAGTATAGCTTAGACAGAAGCAATGAAGTCAACAATTGTCAAAAAGTCTGATGGAATGAATACATCCAGCAAGGTGATGAGTTAAACAAAAAAAGGGAAAATGGAGGAGTCAACAACAGAAAAAAATCAATGACAGGAATAAATCAATACTTCTCAGTAATAACTCTGAATGTAAATGGCCTCGATTTTCCAATTAAAAGACACAGATGACAGGCTGAATAAAAAAACAGAACTCAATTCAATTCAAAATTGGGGTGTCAAATGTTTTGGAATTATTTGTATATACTCGATATTAGGCCTCTGTCAGATGTTTAGTTGGCAAAATGTATTTCCCAGTCTATGGTTCTTTCTTTACTCTGTGCATTATTTCCATTGCTATGCATAATCACATTTCTTGATTCTTCATGACGTTTCCTGTGCAATGTTAAGAAAGTATTGTTCTATAAAAGAAAATAAGAATTGGCACAGGAAAATACAGCGATAATAGGATTCAGTAAATACCTTACAATAATAAATCTTAATGTGAATAGTCTTAACTCCTCAGTCAAAAGACAAAAAGGGGGATTTAGTTGAAAAATAAAATCCAATCACATGTTATCTACAACAGACACTTCTCATCCAATAGAAGGCACACAGACTGAAAGTAAAAAGATGAGAAATGATGCTACATGAAACCAGAGCCTGAAAGCTGACAATAATGTTGGTACAACAAATTCCACTAAACGTAAAATAAGAAGATAGACACCAACACAATCATAGTGTTATAGTGGGGGAATTCAAAACCCATTGCCACAGTTAAGTCAACCAGACAAAAATTCAACAAATAAATATCATGGATATTTATCAAGGATAGTCATGCTTGCTTCTGTCAGTTAGCTTTTGATGTACATGCAGACCCATGATCTCACATATTTTCATTCTTCCTGTGCACAACAGCTAACAGGAAAGTTATATTTCATAAAACTCTTCCAAATGTAAAAGAAGTAATTTTGAGGTTGCATTTCTTGAAAAAGGTCTCATGTTCATATTCATCTTATTTAAGAGGAAGCTAAAGCTCAGTGAATGTAGTAAATGTTATTACAAAGAAAGTAAATACTCAGAATTGCTATTTCCATTTAGAAAGCTGAGATTTATCTGGTCTCTCTGTGTCTCTGTATCTCTGTCTGTCTTATTTAACTCTTATTGTATTTCTATATGTTTTTAGTAAACTGCAGCTCACATTCCATATAATTAATTCATTTAAATTATTTGAGACTTTTTAGTATAATCATAGCAGTATGCAGCCATCACACAACCAATTTTGAAAAATTTTACCAATTTAAGAGAAATTTCACAATCTTTGGTAATCACTTCTAATTTCCCTATAATCCCATGATCAGCAGCCTGAAGTAAACATTAATATATCTTCTGCCTATATAGATGGGCCAATTCTGGCTGTTTCATGGAATTGGAATCATAAAATATGTCTGTGTCTGGCTTCTTTTATTTAGCATAAAATTTTCAAGTTTGACTCATCTTGCAGTATTTATTGATGCTTCATTTTTCAAACTGCTGAATTATATTTTACCATATGTATATATCACATTTCATACATTAAATCAGTTAGTGAGAGTTGGGTTGTTTTCATTTTGGGGGGCTATAAATAATGTTCCTGTGAACATTTATGTACAAGTTTTTGTGTGGACTTGTTTTTCCATTTCTCTTTGTATTTAGAATAGAGTTGTTGGGCCATATGGTAACTTTGTTTAATACTTTAAGGAACTATAAAACTTTTCAAAACCTGGAGCATCAATTTATAATCTCAATATTCTTTAATTATGACATTGTTCATGGTTATACTTAATAGAAAGGATATTTATTAAGAGCACTGAATAACTATAAAAATGTCTCTTTTAGCAATTGTGAATAACACATGAAACTAGTGAAGAACAGGTTTTTATTCAGATGTAAAATTTCAAGTCAATGGAATAAATCCTTAGGAGCATGATTTCTGGATCATATAATAGGACTGTATTTGGTTTTGTAAGAAACTGTCAAACTACTTTACAATGTGACTGCACTATTTCGTATTCCCATGAAATCTCATGTCTTCTCTTGTCAGCATTGGTTTTATCAAATGCTCTAGATTTTAGCCACTCTTGTGGTATGTAGTGGCATCTGTCTGTTGTTCTAATTTGCAATTTCCTAATGACATACATGGTTATTATTCTTGCCATCTGTATACATCTTTGGTGATACTTCCATTAAAATATTTTACAATTTTTGCTTCAACTAGTTTTTTAAAAATGTTTTTGAGTATCTTATTGTGAAAAGTGTAAGAGTTGTATCTAGATTCACAGTTTTGCATTATGAGTTCTTCCAGCACCTTCTGTTAAAAAGATTATACTTTATCCACTGAACTGACTTTGCTCCTTTGTCGAAGATCACTTGACCATTTCATTCACTTTCTGGGCTGTTTCTGGGCTTTATTCAGCTCCTTTGACCTACCAAACATTTGAAAAAGAAATTATTTCAGTTTGCTATAGTTTCTTCCAAAAGAAGCAAGGGGTATACATCCTAACACACCTTGGGGCCAGCATTGCATTGACCAGAGAAAGATATTACATGAAACAAAGACCATAGATTAATACCTTTAATGAGTATAGTTAGAAAAATCCCCTTCAAGGACACAATCCTGCACCAATGGCTTAATTTCCTTCCACGAGGCCCTGTCTTGTAAAGGTTTCACTGCCTCCCAGTAGCTCCAAAGGTTGGTGACAAGGCATTTACATACAGGCCTTTGAGGATCATTTCAGATTGAGACCCTAATAATGACCAAAATTTTGATGGTCGATATATATGATAAAAGTATAAAAATAAAATGATGTCTATATGAATTGAAGTTGTGGATTCTGTACTCTTAAGGTTTCAACCACTTTATTTCTGCATGCTATCTACATTGGTATAGAGGCAGTAAATGATAATACTTTAATTCTATCCAGTTGCATTTTTAAATTTCCTGAAATGTGAATTCTACATGTTATTATTTTGTCAGTAGAAACCACTATTTTAAGTTAAGAGTTTGTAATAAATCCTACATATAGAATTCTTATTAAAGTTGTTTTGATCATCCTATTTTATTGCTTCTTTGAATACCAACTTTTTCTTACAGAGTCCTTAGTTGTAAATTATGTTCTCATTTTTTTCTCAAATAATTATTCCTAGGAATTTAATAATTGAACAAAATAATTTCCTACACATAACTAAAAACACAGTCTCATATTTGTATATATCTCACTGTATTCTTTTAGGTAAATATTGTTTCATAAGGTTGTTTATTTTAAAAGTGTCAGCTAGAAATTTCTGGATATGCTTGGATATCTACTAAACAAAAAGAGAGAAAACTGAAAAGAAATTTTTTTGTGAAGACACGTACAGAAAATTATATATCACATGTAAATTCCTAACATTCATGTTATAATCACACATATCTTCCTTACATTCTGACACACAATCTAATTTTATCTCACCTATTAAGAAGACTATTCTTTATTTATTGAATTTTTAAGCAACTTCGTCCTTTGTTTTCTGTTCCTTCTCAAAATTATTGGTAATGATGATTTTTCAAGTAAACAGTCATTTTTTACAAAAACAATTAAACTTTGTTCTCACATTTTGATAATCTTTGGTATCAGATATGCCAGAGGAAATGCCAAGATCATTTCACTACATAAAAATCTGACAAATATAGATAGACAGGCATGCATATGGCAACCTCGTATGAATTTTTATTTAACTTATCAATTATCAATTTAAAGGGCAATTTAGTGTTTGAAAAAAGAAGATAAATTATTCTGGTTTGCAATAGATTCTATAACAATAATTGTTAAGTAACAACCATACCTTAGAGAGAAAAATAATGTAAATTTTTCTTTAACTTTTATAGAATTTGAGGCATGTACTTGACAAAATTTTATGGACAATGAATGGTGGGGTTTAAATATTCTATCAGATCAAATAATTTATTAAATATAAAATTAAAATCTAACTTATAAAATGTCTTCTCAGTTTTAGAAATCGAACTTTTAAAATCCAACTTATAAAATGCCCTCTCATCTTTTCTTTAAGATTGTATTTACTCACTTGCTCATTTGAAAAAGTAAAGTCTTCTTTAATGATCATAAAACTTCATACTTAATTATAATGTATTATAGAAAACAGTTTTATTGCTTTCCTGATGTTCCCCTCTTCATCTAATTTTCTTGTTCATTGTCATTGTTACAGAGGTGCTGCAGCAGAATTCTTTAAGACAAGACACAGTGCACCCAAACTTCAATGTCTCCTCTCAGCCTTTCTGTTTCAATTCTTCAGAATAATTAGCCAATCTCATCTTTTCTAAGCCTTACAGATTGCAGGTAACTAAGTACCTTAGTTAGATTTTTTTTTTATTTGCTGCTGAGACAAAATACTCAATACCCAACGTTAAAGGAGGAAAGATTGACTTAGTTCACAGTTTGTAGAGGTTTAGCTCATCATCGGCTGGCTCCAAGACAAGGTGGCATGGCAGACAGGTATCACAGAGAAACAGTTCATGGTGGGCAGAATGTTGCAAAGCAAGTGAAGGACCTTAGCAGCTTCTTTCTGTCCCTTTTATACTCTATCTAGGCTACCTGATTTAGGGAAATGCCAAATCACTCAGTGGACTGATTTAGTGATCACTCACCCTTTCTTCTAGCACCCTTAATCCTAGTATTGCACCATCAATCAATCACACACTAGATTCATCCACCTCTGAAAAGGCTTCACTTGTGACTGCATGAGGCTTTTGGAGGAAATCTAGACACAAGCCATAACACTAAGCAAACAATCTATGAGTGATCACCATTGTGTCAGGGCCACTCCTGATTCACTAAACCATTGTGTGGCGTTTTGTGGTGTGGAAAATACATCTGCTGCCTTTCAGAAGGCTCTGGTAAGTGCAATTTTCTGTGAGGAGCTTTAGGCAGGCAAGCACTAAAACTGTGCCTGTTGCAGATTGTTGAGCTATGGCAGTTATGAAACTGAACTTCCAGATTCCAAAAGCTCTCTCCTGGGAAATGAAGTAGATGGCATTGCTTGTGATGGAGTAGAAAAGATTTGTCAGGTTCGCATTTTCAGGAAACACAGGAATGCTCCTCATGAGAATCTCATCCATCAGTCTTGCTTCTTTAAAGCACTTCAAGCATGGTGGCTCCTATTTCCTTGTTTCTTATCTATTTCTTGCCAACTGAGCTCAGATGGGAAAGTGGTGTGCATTTGACGAATCCCTTTAAATACACAAGATGTGAATGAAAACTACAGTTTGTGTTTAAATTTTAAAAAATCATTACAGTAATCTTTACATTTCCATTAATTCTCCTCAAAATACATCCTCTGCCTTCAAACCATCTATCCCATCATTCTTGCCAATTTCTGAAACAATTCTTGGAGTCCTCTTTCTTGAGTATCTTCAGTTGCACTATTATGCTTCTTCAGCATCCTAAATCAGTTCAACACATTTACTTTTCAGAGTCATTTTGACTTTGGGGATGATCCAGAATTCACAGAGAGCCAGATCTTTTGCACAAAGTTGATGAGGACACAGAGCAATGTTTTTAGGAGCCTGCTTTTCATTTTGATGGCACTTAGCAGAACCATTCATAGTATCTTGTTCGTATAGTACCTTGCAAAAACACAAAAGAGAACTTGCAGAACCACTTCAGAAACTGACAGAAATGATGAGATAAGTGTGTTCAAAGTGAGGGGCATTCTTTCGGTGGGGGCTAGTGGTAATTTCATTTACTTTAATAATGTTTTAATTTAAACATTCACCATAGTTTTTGATCGCCTTTTGTAGCTACAAAAATATTTTACTATAAGTGAGTATTTGGCATATTTTAGACCATTTTCTTTGAGTTATACAAAATTTCTGGTTCTTAATATTTAAATGTGTTCATCTTACAGTCTCATTTCATTTATCAGTCTCTGTAGCTCTTAATCAGGGTTCACAAGGATAATATTTAATAGAGGACACATAACTTATAGGATAATTGTATAATATTCACCACAGCCATCCTCAGTGACAGTGAGAACCCAAGCTCCTTGGATAATGAGAACGGTCAAGTTCATGCCAGGAAAATTGGCATGACAGAGTCCTCCAGGAGAATCAACAGCACAGCATCTTCCCCTCCAGTTTTCCTTTTATGCTGTTGGTAACAATCCTCGGTGGACCTTCCACACCCAGAACCACACTGATTTGGTTCAGCTGGGTATTACAAGTTGACCTTTAGTTAATTCATCACAGTAGCTATCAACGTATTTCAATCTAAATATACACATGTACATAAGTGCATACATAATATTTATGTGTATGTCTTTTTTAGCTGGCATCCACATCAAAATGCTTATGCCTATATGTTTAGATATTCATGGCTACAGAGATTTTTTTCTAAGTCCCTGTAAATTTGTTTGCTTTCAGAAGTTGGACTAACTTGGTTAGAACATTCATACTTTCCAGTGAAGACCACTGTATTTGTATTCAGTAAACAGAACAAAAAGGATGGCCAGTCAGGGTCTATTATGTCCCCTTCAAAGAGAGAACACAGACTTGGGGATGCATCTTAGTTTAGAGGAACAGTTAACAAGCTCTGCAGGGAGTGAGGCAGCTGGGGATACCTCACCTGGATGTGTCAAGGAAACTGGAATTTGAACTGTAAATCAAAACTTCTTTATCCAGTGATTTTATTGCTTTAGAGATGTTTTATCTTCACATTTGATCTTCAGTAGACAGAAATTGCTAATGCAGTCTGTAGGACAGGGGAAGAGGATTTGTGTAGAAGAGAAAAGAATTTGTCAAGATATTGTGCTCAGTTCTCATGATAAATACTGTTGGTGGTATGTTTCCAAATGGAAATGCAACTTTTTAAATGTGTTGCCTACTTCATTTAGAATTTTTTTCTGCCCATGGTGGTAAACGTTTAAAATACCTGCAGGGAATTTATTATGCAAAGGTGTCCTTTGATTTCAAGTGCTTTTCTTATTTTTGGGGGAAAAGCATATATACACGTTTGTCATATGAATCGTAGTCCCTGATGCATACTTCTTTGAGAGGAAGTAGTTATTTGGGTTTTAAGGCAGAAAATAAAAATATAACTTATGTACATAACTTTTGGGTACTGGACTCAAGTCATAATTCAGACAACTCAATACATTTAGCAGTATCTACAGGGGAAAATAATTAGAAGACTTCACCTGCAAACATTTAAAAATGGTCCAAAATTACCGCAGCAGCAGCACATTAAAAAAAGAACGACCATCTTTTCTTTTTTTCCTCCAAATTTTGTATCTCTCAACCAGTATTATCTACCATCTTTTTCTGTATAAAGTTCCCCTTGAAAACAAGAGTTAGATAATAGAATATTCCCTTAAGCCTGCAGAAAAACTAGGGGTCGGGGAGACACTGTTATAAAAGAATTTTTTCTTACCTCAACCCATTTTTCTTCAAAGTTTGCTAAACTTTGCCATACAATTGCCAAATTTCTTCAAAGTTTGCCATCTAATTGAGATTTCTCAAGGGGTGCATAGTGAACTTGCCATAACGCAACCTTTCAATCTGCTGTTTTGCCTCCTTTTTTGCCGTAGGTCATTTTGATAGTGTCCCTATTTTTTTTTCCGAAAAGAAGTTTGAAAAGGAGTTTAAAGCCACAGCACCCAACCTGTCCTGCTCCCCCAGGTGTCTTTCATGGAGGGCCTGTACCAAGGCTGCCTCCCAAAAGTAATGTGCAGGGCCCACTTGCCAACAGGGCTGCCACAGAGACTACTGCAGTTTGTGGCTGAGGTTGCTTTACTGGGCCCGTGCCGGCTGGCTTGTGTACTGCAGCAGCCCTGACACGTGTCAAGGCCTACAGCTTCTATAGATGTCTGCATTTCTGGCATCACCTCCTATCCATGCCCATACGATGGCACCATCCCTCCTTTCCTTTATAATTGCCAGAGCATTTCTGGTGCCCCACACTCTCAATATTTTTTATAGGTGTTAAGAAAGCAGTTTTAAGAAAACAGTTTTCACCTGTTTTTATATTCTAGGTCTTCTCTCCAAGAATCAAAATATGAATTTTAAGGCCCAATTGGAGAACAACTTGAGTGACAGATTCCAAGCTGCATGAATTCAAATTTTACCAATATCAGGACCCTATTGTCTTTGGACAAGATGTGTATATTGTTACTTTTTCTCAGGACATGGAATCTCTTGATTTTCATATAAACAGGGCCGTTGAATGACCAGTCTACAAAACCCACCAGATACATTCAAGCTTCCTACAATGCTAGGGTGAACATGGAAGAGATTCAAACTGAGACTGTTGATAAACAGTAATCAAATAATATCACAGTGAAACATATGTCACATTGCAGTAGTTTGGGCCAAAAAAAGCCTGGAGTGGTCAATTTAGTATTTTGAAAGTGTAGTAGCATGAAGAATAAATAAATGAATGAATGTAAAATACCCTAACGTACAGTACTATTTTTTTCATCTTTAGATTGGTTGATTTATTTTTTAAATTTTTTATTTTAAAGAGAATAAAAAAATGAAAATGATACAGAATTTCAAAACAAGATGATAGGAAATAAACAATGGTTATTATATTGTGTATTTTTAAATACACAAAATAGTTGCTCAGATTATCAGACATAGGCATGCAAGATTGATCAAACAATATAAGCACTATTCTTTTCAATGAACTAATAGAACTAGTGGTACAATTATCTTAGCTATTGTGTGTGTATATATATTTTTCCCCCTTCCTGCTTTTATCCTTTCCTCTATCCCAGTTGTTCCTTCCTTTTGAGGAGTTTATTTCCCTTTCACAATATCTACTGTACCTTTTGGATCTTATTTACTCTGGTGTATTATTTATTTATATTAGTAGCTAAGGTTCTGTGTGATTAATCTTAGAAGGCAAAAGGGGAAAGTAAGTTGTTTTTCTGAAAAATAGTTTTTCTTTCTTGTGATAGACTGAAAATTGTCTTAATGTCAGAATTCCAACTGGATGTTTTACCTCAAATGTAGATCACTAATCAAAGGTGTAAATGGATTGGTCAATATAATATAAGCAAAAAAAAATCCTTATTTAATGAAGATAACTATGAGAACATGTATAAACTATATTTTTCTCTTTGGCCTAGGTCTTAAGAGGAAACAAGACAGTAGGAAACTAGCCTCTCATCAGTGAAGTGACAATCTTGAGTAAAAGAAACTAGGAAGACACTGGATGCTAATTGGTAGAAGAGGATTTGCATGAGGGTTGGAGAATGCTGACTAATCAGAGACTTGGACACAGACCAAAACTGCTACATTTGGTCACTGAATTATCATCTGGAGATAACACATCTAGCTTTAGCTACAGGACTTTCCAACTTCAGCAGAGTGAATCCAAAATTGTGTCTCATTACAGAAGGTACTAACAACACAATGCTAACCAAAGATCACATATCCTGATAGTAAGACATCTAATTATTCCTATAGCATTTTTAGGAGAATGAACTGAATGTATAGCAAACAAAGTGCCCCTTCTTTCTTTGTCTGCTAGCATAAAATAAAAAAACCTAATTTATTTGTTTGTGCTGTTTGTTTAAGGTACCAGATTCAGTATGAGTTAGAGGAAATTTAAAAAACTCTTCTGTAAAATGTCAAACTTCTCCAAGATATACACAGCAAAATTTTTTCTAATTCCTTTCAAAGTCCTAACTATGTCTTCAAACATTCCATAGCTAGAGTCACATTTGTAAAAAAAAACTCAATGGAAAAATTGTTAGGTTTCTTTGTAAGAATATTTGTATAAAGATATAAAAAGTGCCTATTAAAACATCCCAGTGTATCCTTTTCAAATGACCTGAATCATCTATGTTCTAAAGCAAGCAATGTTTTTGTTAAAAGTTTAGTGACTGCTGCAGTTAGCAAATCAGTAAATGATACTAGTTTATGCTTAGAGTTGTGGTTTATATGCCATGTGCATATTTTACAGTATGTTAGAGCCTCTTGTAAAGATCAATGATTATAATATGTTCCACTTTAGATGGTTGCATAAGAAATGCTTGTGCTGTGGTGTTAAGATTTACCTGTTTACTGATTGGGAGATCAGAGCTCTAAATTCAAATTTGCCTCTGAACACATGAAACACAACAGAGAAGTCATTTAATCACATGGAGCCTCAATTTTGCTATCTGCAGTGAGAAGCTCTATTAAAAAGCCCTTTTCTAACTGAAATAATCCTATCTTGGATTATAATATTTAGTTTAAATTTCAAATTTAAATTTCACATTATTAACCATTCTTACCATCACTTTCTTCTTTGCGTGCATACTAAACAATTGCGCTGAAAATTACTGTGTCAGGAGGTGTCCTGAATAGTCTCTTTACCTAAAACATTAACTAGGCCTGACAATATTCCCATGGTTGTGGTCACTATTCATTGAAGAAACAGGCTCTCAGGGAGCCTGTAACCTTCCTCAAATTTTGCTGTAAATCTAAGTTTCGAAAATAGGACTGTATAACTTTTAAATTCTTCTTTCACTAAAACAAATTTTTATTAATCACACCAATGACTTATTGGCTTCCAAATGCTACATCTGAGTGCAATCATCAGTTGCATCATTGTTTCCAAGAAAAGTTACTAAAGTTTTATGACCCACATTTATAACAGGGCTCTGGGGGAAATTTTAAAGGGAAAATCAGCAAATCCTTATTAGAACAAGCATCATGGATGACTTATCAACAGTAATGCAAACAGAAAGCCAATGCTGTCCATAGTAATCAAAAGCACATATTTCCATTTCTAACTGACAATCTACATTGAGAATGCCTGTAGAAATGTAATGTGACATCATTCTGAAATATTAATCTATTTGCTCTCTATTACTTCTAAACATTTTTTGTGCCTGCCTCCAAGCAGTCAGAAACATACACTGAGGAGAAGGAAAATCGTTACACAGAAAGAGGGAAACCACTGATATTCAGTGTTTTGACATAAAACTGAGCTGTTTAGACTTACCAGGGAGAGTCTTGTAGTCAGAAACATGTAAGGACCCTAGGGAGAATTCCTATTGGTTCCCTGTCTCATGCAAAGTAAATGACAGCAGAAACTTTGCACTCTACCCCCTCAGAGCTGCCTGTGGAAAGCATAGGAGCTCCTGGAAAGTGGGGAGCCAGAGAAAAAAATCCTTTAGATTTATGTCTGAGGTCCTAGGCTCACCTCTAGGGGCCCACGCATAAAACAAATCAGAATCAGAAGAGCAAAAGCTTTGGGAACACATTGTGGTGTGGAATACCTCCCGGAATTCAAGTTGGTCTCTTGGTAGTATACAAGCATGGCAGATCAGAATGGCACTGCAGAAGCTCTTTAATCTAAAATGACATTTGAAGTATAGCCCACAAGAGAGGCATAGAATATGCATTCTGCACCTAAACAATGCTAGTTCAAATAAGAGCTTTAAATAGCAAGCAGAGGTAAAGGGTATAATATTCATAATGTCCAAGATTAAATTAAAAATTACTCAACATTACAAGAAAAAGGAAAATCTCCAATCAAAAGAGCAAATACAAGAGAAGACAATGTCAATAAAAACATAGATATTATTGGAATTATCTGTCAAGAGTTTTAAAGTAGATAATGTAAAAATGCTCTAGTAAACAATCATGAATAATCTTGAAATCTGTGAAAAATAGGAAATATCAGCAAAGAATTGTATTACAATAATTGGAACTGTAAATAGGTTATACTCAATAAGCCCATATGTCTACAAAAGAATTCTCAAAACTCAAGAGAAAGAGCATGGACCAGGAATTTAGCTCTGTGGCACAGGCACCTGCCTGGCAAGCACAGGGTCATGAGTTCAATTCCTGGTACATTAATCAAACAAAACAAAAACCTCAAGAGAAAAAGCACCAACAATATAATTTTAACAACAGGTAAAAGACTTAATTAGACTTAATAAACAGAATACACAGATGGGATAAACCCATGAAAATATGCCTAACATTATGAGCCATTAATTAGGTGCAGCTGAGAACCACAATGGATATCAGTCCACATCTATTGAATTTCTAAGTCTCAATATGCTATCACAAATTCTCGTGAGGTTGAGGAATAACTTGATTTTTCATACATTGCTAGTGGAATGTATAATGTTGCAAATATTCTGAAAATATATTGGACATTTTCTATAAATTTAAACATACATTCACCATATGGCCCAACAATCCCGTTCCTGAATATTTAGCATAGAAAGATGAGAGTTTGTATTCATGCAAATACCTATTCATGAATATGTGAACATTTAAGCATCTTATTTGTAATAGTAAAAAACTGAAAACAATCCAAATATCCTTGAATTGTTGAATGAATAAACTAACTATAGAAAATTATTCAATAATGAAAAAACCATACTATTGATGCCTGCTCAAATTTGGATAGACTCCAAGAGAATTATGCTGAGTTAAAAAGCCAATATCAAAGTAATATGTACAATATAATTCTATTTACATAGCATTCTCAAAAGAACTAACTCATAATAACAGAGGACATATGAATAGATGCTGGATATTGGGCTTGCACGGAGTGAGAAGAGAAAGAAATAGCATGATGGAATTTCTTTGAGATCATGGAGCACTCTATTTTGATAAAGGTGATCATTATCATGTAAGTATGTATGATAAAATTTTATAGAATTAGTTATACCAGGAATGATTTTTAAAAACTGATGATATACAAATATATTCTATACTTAATATTACTATTATATTAATATCATTTTCCTGGTTTTAATCTTTATAATCTGGTTATATAAGATGTTATCACCAGAGAAATAGAGGTGAAAGGCAAATAGGAATGCTGCCTATAATTAATTACAAGTCTATGAAATATCTAAGCACATATCACATATTACTTAACTTATTAATGATAGAACAAGTAGATGATAAAACTGATTTCAACAGGCTATGAGACGTGCTTATGTAGTTTATAAGACTACTGAAAATTTTTATTACTGTCTCAGTTACTTTCTCATTGCTGGGACAAAACGTCCATTACCCACAGGTTAAAGGAGGAAAGGTTTATTTTAGCTCACAGTTTGTAGAGGTTGTAGTCAGCTGGCTCCATGGCAGGGCATCACGGGAGAGAGACATTGCAGAGGACACTACAGACAGCCTTCCTTCTGCTCTCCCCTTCTTATTTCACTCAGGCTACAAACCTATTGGTTGATGCCACTCACACCAGGGTGTGTCTTCTATCTTCAGTAAATTCATTCAGGCACACCTAAAACTATGCTAAACCAACCAGAGGACTCACCAGTTATCACACACCTGTGATCCAGCCACTCTCAAAAGTCCCAAATATGTGTGTACAAGACTTTGGGAGGACACCTAGATATGAACCATAATGATTACTAAGTTAGATATGAAGATTTTTAAAAGACAATATAGCTAGAAAAGTTGGAGATATATAGCTACAGCTACAGCTATAGCTATAGCTATAGATATAGATATAGATGAGATAGACATAGATCATATAGATACACATAGATATAAATACAGATATACTTTTTTTGACAAAAATATTTGAATTTTTACTGAGAAAAAAAAATCATAATTTCTCGTGTTTCCAAGATAATGTTTTACTTTTATAGACCATGGGCCACACTCAGTTTTCAATAATAAGTCATTTATATATACCTTAATAGTCAAATGAGTTCTGGGCAGATTATAGCAAATAATGCCCCAACATGGCATTGATAAGATGAAAAATCATGCAATATTTTTTGTCTTATTTCCAAGCTTTGGAAATATTTCCTAATACTTTCAAAGGATTTTTTTGTTCTTTTTTGTTTTTGTTTTGTTTTGTTTTTGCCTCCTGGAAGAGGTATATTAGCTGGTCTTTTGGTATCCATAAAGTGGCTTTTATAAATTGTTGTTTGCTCTTTACCCAGGGCCCATTCAGTGAAAGTTATTTACACTTGTTCCAAGAATACAGAATGTATGTCCAAGTGCCTCTATGGTTGCAGCCATGGCACATGGCCCAGGGCTATGTTCTTTCTAAATTTCTAAAGAACAGAATTAGTACGAAACAAAAGCCTCGACACTAGGAGTTGAACGGAAACTCACTATTAGAAAACTACCAGTGTTAACTAACCTTTGTGGAGCATCCCAATGGCCATATGTAGACAGAATTCGATTGTGTCTCATAAACATTAAAATACCATTTCTAATCTTCAATTTTGTGGTGAAAAAAGTTATTCTACCATAGTGTCAATTGTATTAGTAGAAACAAAACTTTGGAATACATAACAGACATCAGATTCCAGAAACACAATGAAAATAATCCTACAATTTTTTATCAGTGAACTTACTTTATTGCCATAAGCTTCTAGGGTAAAGAATATCAGAGTGTTGATTGGAGGTTGTCCCTTACCATTCATTTTTGAACTAGGATGCGGATAGTAGAGTAGGGGAAAATATCAGAATTACTCAATAAAAAGAGCTAGCAGTGGGTACTTCAGATATGTGCAATTCTAATTAAACTGGAGCATGAACATTTCACTTTTTTCTGTTAATTGTACTGTGTTTGATTTCTCTAGAGAAATTTAATTCTGGTAAACAATTTTCCTGAATGCTTTCCACGCAGATTCTAATGTATTGACACTGAAAGAATTACCCAATTATTATGTGGATAATTATGGGCTGTTGTTGGTCTTAGACTGATTACACTGATGGTTTATGGAGTAGAATCAGTATTTGGCTCAAATGTCTTCACCTAAACAGGCAAATTCTACCTAGGGATTAGAACTATACTGAGAAAATACTCTAAGCAGAAGCACATGCAATAATTATTCAGTTAATTCCCACTGTCACTCAGAGACATGGTGTTAGATACTAAGCAATGGTAATTACAGCTGCAGCATATGTACTGTTGTTGCCATGAATTTTTAAATTCATGAATATCTTGTTGTCAACCCACAAATGTAGAAACATTCTGAATTTATTTTGCAGACAATACTTCACTGTTTCAGCAACAAAGGCTAATAAAATTTATTTCCATACAAATATAATTACAATATGATACATGAGAAAATGAATGACATTTCATAAATTAGAAAGAGAATTAGAAATTCAAAAATGCTAATTTTTGATAAAACCAATTAACGTGCACTAGAATTAAATGCAATCTTTGACTTCATCAGATGATTTTCCATTATTTTTCACTGTAGCATTAAAATTCAAAATGTAAAAAAAAATACAACATTCAAGAACTACTAATCATGCCAAGAAAAGAATGAATTCAGGTTTTCCTTCAGAGGTTACTTCTAAATAGGTGACTGGTAAATAGAACTCTTTTCATCTGCTACTTCTGAGATGCCTCTGCTGTCAACGTTCTCTTCTATTTTATTTGAAATCTAAGCCAGTTGGGAATCTTCTAAATTCATCCTTTGATTCTCTATACCATGGTTTTTTGAAATCACGGTACGGAGGGATTTAAAAAGAGATTTATCCAACATAAAAAATCACAAAATAAGGAATGTTTCTATTGCTCATGACTTTTTTATAAATATTTGAAAATAATAGAAAATATTATTGAAGCTTATTTACTACACTGATTAAAAATAAGCTTACCCTTTTTAAAAATGATGTAGAATCCTTTTCCTATACTATAAGATAGTGATGGTAAACATATTTGTCCTTTTTATGATCCAAATAGCCTGCTGCAACTTGCTTTTAAAAGAGAAATATAGTTAAGAAATTTACTAAATATATGGACCACATAGGATCTATTTCAATCAAAAAAAGTACTGCACAGTCTACTGTTTTACAAAGAGAGATAAAATGAGGCATTCGACTATGTTGAAACAAATTAAAACTTTATTAAATTTTCTTAAAATTCTTATAATATGAATCATATTTTTTACCTTTTCAAACTCTTACCAGTAGAAATAAGAACTATCCAATATTTAAAGTTAACCATTAAAATATGCATTTTCTATTTTAAAGTATTGGTGCATACCTCATATATGTATAAAATATTTGTATATTTATTAATATATTGAGTCACATGCTATATATACTTATCCTTTTGATCAAACTTACATTTATGAGATTTACTCACATATCGAAAGATGTAATTATAGGTAACTAATTTTTATTTATTTGTTTATATGATTTATTTCTTTTTGTCATGTATACCACACAAGTGCTCATTTTCATTGCAGAGAATGCTGCTACATTCTAGTATAAATATACTTTTATAGACAAGCAAAACTTTATTTAAGTATATCTTAAAACAGTACTATATTTACTTCTAGTGTAATACCAAAAATTCATGATAACATGATAACAGATATTTTTAAGTATAAATTTCCATGCCAGTAGTTTCTATACTAATACATGCATAAGTGGTCTTTTTATAAAAGAACTGATATCTATATAATAGTAACTCTTTTGATTTATGAGGTTGATTTTTCTTTTTAGTTACTTAAGTCCTCAATATGTTTCAATGTAATTCTGTAAAATTTTTCTTAAAATCTTTCCATATATTTGATATTTATTCCTAACCACATTAAACAACTTTTCTTGAATTATGTTTTTAACTATTTGTGATGAAACATACTAAGGCAATTGATTACTGTATCTTGCTAAACTCAGGCAAATATTTTTTCTGTGAATTCTCTGGGTTTCTTGTGTAGGACAAACAAATCTTTGAATAATGATGACTAAGTTTCCTTCTCACTTTTGAATTATCGAATATTTTATTCCTTTTTCTTGCCTAACTTCAGTGGTCAGAGATGTTAAAATTTTGAAACTGTATGATGAAATGTAGATTTTGTTCCTACCTTATTTTTTGTTTGTCTTTGGAGGTAATACATTAAACATGCAAATGTTAGTTCAATTTTTTGATGATTAGGTCTAGTCAGGTTTTCTAGTTTTAAAAAAAGTTTTCTATAGTAAATTTTAACAATATTCCATTGTTTTCTAAATTTTCAAGTTAACTTGCATTATGTTATCTGTGACATAGCAAGCTGTTAGACTGGGACTCCTATCTCAGACTTAGCTGTGACCCCACAATGAATAACACAACAGCTATCGAGTACCCCTCTTCTTAAAACAAGTTAGCTCTTAATAAGACTGACAGCATTTTATTTATTATCCACTGTTATGGGATAAAGAGTTACTAATTCCTGAAGAAAGCATCCACATTTACAGAGAGATTTATCAATGTGTCCTTCCTCTGCTCCTCCTTTTGTGTGAGAGAGAAACAATTTCCTTTTTCCTTTTCTTATTAGGGTGAGTGAAGAGGCTGTTGAGAGAACCAGGCAGAGATGTTCGCAAGTGTCTCCT
Organism: Cuniculus paca; assembly: GCA_004365215.1. Lineage (NCBI taxonomy): Eukaryota > Metazoa > Chordata > Mammalia > Rodentia > Cuniculidae > Cuniculus > Cuniculus paca. Next base: position 14,662 of record RJWT010003742.1, on the reverse strand, counting down.
GGAGTTGAGATTATGTGGGGAGTGATGCTTAATCCTCACAGGGTATAATTAAATGCAAGACATGGTCTGCAATTGGCATGGTAATTAAAGAGAAGTTTATGTCTGGTTGACCAAAGGCTGTGTTCAACTGAAATCTAACTGTGCTTCAATAGAGCTGGGGGGAAAAAAGAAGGCAAGTGTGTGCATTTGTGAAAAAGAGATAGCTAAGAATACCTGAAAGGCACTCAGTCCATGGGGATTCTCTGGAGAAACAGTGTGATTTAGCTAAAAACTCAAGCACTGAAGGGGAACTATATCAGGTCTAACAGTAAAGGTTTCTTTCATCCAGGGATCCATAATGGTGAATTTCTGAGGAAGTTATAAAAATGTTTGTGAAATAAAGACCAAATAAGAATGCGTCGGCCACATCCAGAGGCAAACTATTAGTCACATAAGTAATCGTTCTTTTCCCTTAGTCCTCTTTACCCATTAATGTCCTCCCTAAGGAACAAAAAGGCAGCTTATCAATGGTGGAAAGGTGGAGCAGGGAAGAGACCACCATCTTTCTTCACTTCTACCACTTACCAGACTAAGTGGAAAAGAAAAGGAATTGTTACAAAGATCCAGGTATTTGCATTGTGTTAGCCTAGACTTGACTTTCATTATTAAAATGAAGGACTTTTTTTTTTTCCTGAGAAATCACAATAAGTATAAGATGTGCTAGAGCTTTTTGTTTTCCAATGGAAAAACAAATTATTATGTTTTTTACTATATATTTTCAGGGAAGGGGGAGAAAAACTAAAGTTGACTTCTGCTTATATTCAAAGAAGTCCAATCCAAAATAACTGGTATGTTTGCAAGTAGTGGTTTTAAAGTCTCGCAGTGACTGTAGTTATGGCCTACTTTGCTATACATTTTATTACATTTATTCTTTCTTTCGATGTTTATTTTATTAGTTTTAAACATGCTTTTGTCCTTCAACCTAGTACGTTTTTATTTCCTAGCCTGTTATTTCCTATACTTATGTACTATTGCGCTTTGGATTTCTTCACTTATTTCTCCAATTATGTAACTTTTTAAATTGAACTTTCTTTTTTCATACCAGGAATTGAATTCAGGACCTCGTACTTCCCAGGCAGGCACTGTGCCACTGAGCCATATCTCCAGTCCTTAAATTGAACTTTAAATTCACTGACATTCACGATTTCTTTTTTCCACAGTATGACTCTATGTTATTATAAATTTCTCCAACATATAGTTATTGGAGAATATATATATATATATAGTTAGCATTAACAATTATTCTCTAGTTTTTTTTATAATTCTTTACCGCTCCAATTATTTAAATATCTTAAAAATTATAAGCATATTTTTCTTTTAAAAATAATTTTCATTATTGATTTTGAACATAATTATATTATGATTAGAAAATGAAACATGGTACTAATATATCATCATAATTTACCAAGACTTGTTTTATACCTTAATACATTGTTAATTTGCAAAAATATTCTCTACGTTCTTGAAAAAAAGAAAGGTTAATTGTTGGGTAAAAAGTAATGCCATTGGCAAGTAATTATATTGCTCAAATCTCTTTTTGTGTTTTTCTATCAAATGGGAGAGAAATGTAGATGGATACCTTTATCCTAATAATTTGGTCAGTTTGATCATGTAAGGATACATTTTGTTTGTATGCATAGTAACTAAACCAATGATAAATCATTAGAGCTCACTGGGAATAAAAATTATTATTATTAAGATTTTCAAACATCGAGAACTGCAAGCATACAGTGTACCCTGACCTCTTAAAATAAGATTGATGCTGCCCAAGGGAGGATAAAAGGAAAGATATGGCAGGAATTCTGTTTCCTAAACATACAAGGAACTCTGTTTCTCAGAACTAAGACTGAGAACATGCTTCTACAGGCCCTACCTCTACATGGAAGTGTCCAGAGAGAATTCAGAGTTCTCAGAAGACTGACATGCCCTCCAACCCCTAAATCCACTTTAAAATACCTCAGAATGCTTTCATTTCTGCTCCCTGCAACTCAAGGTGTGAATCCACTACTTCTTTTGAGAACACCGTATCTAATCTCATTGGTGATACTGTATACCTAAGTGTCCAATAATTGGGCCATATGATAATTCTGTGTTTAACATTTTGAGGAACCAAAGCTTTTTCCAAGGTGTCTTTATGATTTTATATTTCTTTCATAAATATCAGAGTTTTTCCTTTTTTTTTTTAATACTGAGAATTGGATCCAGTGCCTTCACAATGAGCTACATTCCCAACTCTCCCCCCTTTTTTTGAGATAGTCTCACTAAATTGCATATGGGGACTCAAATTTATGGTCCTTCTACTTCAGTCTCCCAGAATGTTGAGATTATAGGCATGCTCCACCATGCCTAGCTGAACATCTGGGTTCTTCTTCTTTTAATCACCTGTCATTTTGATTAGAGCCATCTACATATGAAAAATTACCTCTTTGTGGAAGTCAAATACCTCTCACATTTATTTTAAAGGTATTATAAGTTCATTGTAGAGTTACTTATATTATAGAGCCTTTGAATTGATTCCTTAATAACACTTGAATAACTATTTCTAAATACAATATGCATATGCATATATATGTATAGCTATAGACAGAAATGTGTGTGAACTATAAAGATTTTCAATTTCAGTGCTTTCGTAATTGTCTTTTATGCAAAAACCAGCCAGAATATATTTATGTATTTCTCGGTTAATATACTACACCCCAGGATAACTTTATCTATTAAGTTTTCTGTTTAAAAAATAAGAATTTTAAGCACCACCACGGGTGATAGCCCTGGCTACCAGTCTTTGGCATGTAATAACTGTTCAGTGAGTACTACCAGGTAAATGAAAATATGTGTGGAAAACCACAGAAGACAGAGCACTGTAAGTGGCATACGAACAAGTGATGTGGATTTCCATCATAGACAACTAGTATTCCATAATGGTGCAACAGGTTACCAGTTTCCACTTGCAATGCGTCTACATTTTCTCCTTCAGATGTAACAATCAGAAATGCATGTAATAGTCAAGCTACAAACAGTATTTGTAATGACTATTTGTAACTGATTGTAATTTATGTTTATTTATATTACTCTTGGAAATAATTACTATTACAAATGTAGAAATTTGGGGACTGAAAATGTAGAATTCTCAATATATTTTGAGGGAAAAATAAGAACCAATTCAAGAAAACAAAAGCAAAACACCCAGTATCTTAAAACAAAGGTTATTAAAATGCAAAAGATTAACTGAAAAATAATCATATAGTGAGCAAAAAGTGGTTAATTTTCTTACCATCGAGATTTTGAAAATCACTAAAACGGATGCACATCTTGTAAAATTAGTGAAGAGAATTAGCAAGGTTTCATTAGTCACCACACAAATGGGCATAAAACACTCTTCAGCATTCAAGCTCACTTCAAATTAATAAAATGCAAATTAAAAAAGCAACCAAATGAAATTTTTAGTTAACAACTGAAAAAAGTTAATCACACACAGTTATGTAAGAGCATAAAGAAGTAGAAATTTTTCTGTACTGCTGGAATGTAAATTAGTACAATTCCATATGTAAATTTAAGGATATTAAAGAATATACAAAAAATTAGAATCAAAATTAGCAAACTACATACATGATACTGGACTTATTGAGTAAATTATGATACATAAGTCTAAGAAGTATTAAAATTATTTCTACCAAATGTCCCCTAAGCAGCCCTTTCCTGTTTCATATATTTTATGTCTCCCCAGCTCCTGCAGCTCTACTTGTTCCACAAGAACCAATACAGAAGACCAAACACCAAAACCAGCTGACCCCAGACATTGCCAAGATGACAAGGCAGAAGACAACATGCATTAAAAAAAATGTGCACTCTAAAGAGGACCTGTGCATGCTTTTCTTTTTCCCATATTGTGTTAATAAAAAGTAGCACTTTATGGCACAACTTCAGAAAGCAGGTGTTTTTAGACTAAGAACTCTCTTTTCCATTCCTTGAACAAATTATAAATTTTTTGCTTTGCTTTGCTGAATTTGAATTCATTCTATTGATGTGACACTGGGTAGAGGACCCCTATGGGAGGGTTTGTAACAAATACATTTAGCAAGGCAGCATTGTTGTTTATCTTAAATACAAAATAAGACAGCATTCTATTGTCACTTAGATAAATTACTCATATATGCATATTATTATTTTACCAATCCAAGTTGGCCACATTCTGTTAGAACAATCCAAAATGGTAGCTATTTCTAAAAACTTTTATTGCTTGCTGATGCTAAGTCCACAAGGGGCCTGGGAGATTCTCCAGAACATCTAACCTCCCCCTTAACTTGGTTCTAGGCTTGGCCAATGCAGCATAACAAGTCACCTTCCAAGAGGTGAAAATGAGAGACAGAAGAATCATACATATTTCATTTCCTCTACCTTAATGTGATATTTTAGTGCATACAAAATGGGTGAAAAGTGCTGTCTTCAGTGCCGAAAGAAAACAGATACTATTCTACTAATGGCTACTACTCATTGCTCAGTTCCAATTTGATAAATTGCATCTTACGTATCTATGCATTTCTCTGTCTGCCTATTTATCCACTTACATAGGTCTTGAGAAATGTATACATATTCTGATTTTTATTAACATTTGGGATGTCAAGTCTTTATAATCAGAACAGTAAAATTATTTCCTCTGTGAGCTATTCATGGAAACTAATATAATAAACTTTAATTATAATATGCCAACAAACTGAAGAACTTGTTAAACTGATCCAATAAATTAGGAATGGGAATGCTAATAGAGCGTGCATGATTGGTGACCTGCTGTGTTCGGCTCTCCCTGTCTGGTAGCCCTAGAGCTGTTGAGTGCTGGTATCTATATTGGTTGGATTGCTTTGTGGCGGAAACCCTGTGAACACTGCTTTCCTCTCTCCAATTCAAGTGTGCACACCAATAGATTGTCAAAGCTGAGTCTGTTTGAAGCATCTCAGTTTCTCTTTGCCTCCTAGTCAGACTGTTTGCTGAGTTAGAACAAACATGTACACAGCTTCCAATTTTCAAATCTCCTTCTGTGCATTTCCTCATTTAATCCTCATAACAACTTTGAGAGGTAGGTCTTATAATTTATTACTAACTAGGACATGGAATTTAATTTGTTTTCAGAAATTGAAATTGGTTCCCCAGGCTTGATAATTCGTCCAGTGCCACAATTAGTAGGAGACGGTGTCAGAATTCAAATCAGATTTTGCTAATCATGGGACTTCTCCATCACACATTTCATCCTATCAAAAATTCTTCGGGTAGCATAGCACTGGAATAGCTTCATTTTATAGGGGGGAATTTGTTATAAATAAATGATATACAAATGAGTTATTGTATAGGTGAGTAGAAATTATATTACTCCTGGCAAAACCTAGATTCTCACTCTGTTTCATGAGTTCTACTAACAATACCATATACAGTAATGCTGCTTCATGAGTTTCCTGAAAATCCCATAAAAGACAATTAAAACCATTACTGGCAGAGTTCACAGTTCTCACACTCAGGAAAAGACCACACCCTACTAGCTTCTCTGACACTTCAAAAAAACTAATAGCCGGGCATGGTGGCTCATACCTGTAATCCCAGCACTCTGGAGGCTGAGACAGGAGGATCATTGTGAGTTTGAGACCAACCTGGGCTACAAAGTGAGCTCAAGGCCAGCCTGAATGGCACAGTGAGACCCTGTCTCAAAAAGACAAGGGCTGGGGATCTAGTTCAGTGGCCTAAGTGCCTGCCTGGCAAGCGCAAGATTGTGAGTTCAACCCCCGGTGATGCAAAAAAAAAAAAAAAATAATAATAATAAATAAATAAATAAACAAACAAACTAATAATAAATATGCATAGCAGGCAGGTGATTTCATGCCTAGCTAGGTGAGGTTTTTAAAAGTCATCTCAGGAAAAAGTAAGAGAACATTTTTCTTGTTCCTGTCACCATAGTTTAATCTTAAATGACTCCATATCCCTCTAAAACATCAAATTGTTTATGATACTGTCCTATTTGTATCCAAGTAAATGAACTATGCTTATGTATGTTTGTACACTTATTATCTTTGTATCAGAAACAATAGGTAGTGCCTTACAAAGATACCAGAATGAAATAAGATTGCAGATTAATTTTAAAGGCAAAATGATACAGTTGTACAATTGACCAGAGATGAAGTAAATCATTACTTTACATACTCTATATATTTCTTCTAAACTTTAAATTGGAGAAATATTGTTATGTAAAGCTTCTGAAGACATATGGGCCATGATTGAATTTTTGAAAGTAGTGGTTTAAATTTACTTATCAAAAAATGTTTATTGAGCATTTATTTACATGTTAGATACATGTTAGATACATGTTGTGTTTGTGTGCTGCAATACAGCAATTATAGAAAAGAATTACCTCCTCTTATGTTTTAGTAACCGAGTTAGAACACAATCAAAATAAGGTAAGCAAAATAAATAGTCTGTTAAAGTGGGTGGTATTAAAAAAATCTGGAGAAAGTAGAAATGGGGAGTTGAAGAGTTGGGGATAGCAATTTTTAAAAGAATTGTTAAGAAAAGTCTCAGCAGTATTGTGAGATTCAAAGGAGGCAAGATCACGAGCCAGGCAGATAGAGGAGAGAATATGCTACTCAAAAGAAACACTTGGTGAAAAGTTCTGGCTATGTAAATGTGTGTTTGTGTGACAGATAGCAAGGTCAATGAACATGGGGCAACATGCACTGGGATAAGTGGGAAGAGAAGAGATGGGAAAAGTAACCAGGAGCAGGATATTGGAATTCATTCCAAATGACCTCAGTAGCCACTGAAGGACTTAGGGCAGCCAAATGATACGATTTGATTTTCATTTTAACTAAATCACTCCAGGCTAAGCTGAGAAATTGGAAGTTATTATGTCCAGGTACATCACTTTACATTTGTCTCACTGAAATTATTCTCTCATTTTTCTTGCAGCACTTATCTGTTTGAAATCCCCTGACGTATTGTAGCCTTTTAAAGAAGTTATCAGCTAGCTTTATAATTTACATTATATTCTTTCCTCCAAAGTTGTTATAGTGTTAAAAAATCAAGAAATTAGTGTCTCCCAAAATTAACACTCTTGTGTCCAAATGCACATAAATCCAGTAAGCATTGATTTTATGAGTTTAGGTGATAAATGAGGATATACAATCATACATTGATTTTCATCTCCAATATCATTCCAAGTATAGATACCAAATGTACAAAGGAAAAAAGACTAACTAGAAATACTCCCAATGTCCACATGATCATTATTTGATTTTTTCAGCTTTCACTGTATTTTAATTCACATGAAGAATAAAAAATTTTAAGACCATAAGAAGTCATGATCCACACATATACTGTTGCATGTTGTTTAGAGCTAAAATGTCCCCCAAAAGTCTTCTGTGTTCAGAGATGGATCTTCTGGAAGGCAGTTGGGTTATAGGAAGATCACACTCACCAGTGGATTAATCTATTGATGAATTTAGTGCTGAATGTGTTGTTAGGAGGTGGGGGCTGGTTTAAGGAAATAGGTCGCTGGGGGTATGACCAGGAAGGATGTATTCCTGTGTCTGGCTGCTCATGTCTTTCTCTCTGCTACCTAGCTGCCATGGGTTGAGCAGTTTCTGGACACCAGGCCCTTCTGCCATGTCATTTCTGCCTTTGAGCCACATGAAATTGGACTGGTCACACTGATACCATGAGCCCCCTGCCATGTCATTTCTACTTTTGAGCCACAAGAACTTGGACTGGCCACACTGATACCATGAGCCAAAGTAAATCTCTCTCCCTTTAATTTGCAAATGTCAGGTCTTTATCCCAGTGATGGGAAAGTGACTAATGGACACATTTAGTTCTCTAAAAGTAGACACTAAAAATTTTTCATCACAAAAGATTTATTAGGGATAAATATTTGTGAAAGGAAGAAGATGGGGTGGTGTAAGCAAGATTGGGCTGAGGAATAAGTTTAACTATAATACTAATCTGACAATCTCAGCTAATTTAGTAGATGATCAGAATGGGGCGGGGATTGCCTAGAAGAGCAGTCCTGGTTTAGACAGAAATAGCCTGGTTTTTATGTTTTTACCTCACCCAGGGACTGATTGAATGTATGACCTTCAGTCAGACAGTTCTCTACAGTTGAGGCCCATGCAGAAGAGGTAGAATTGTCTGCTCATCAGACTCCCCTCGGCCAACCAAGTCCTTTCTCAAAGGAGATCAGTGTGACATACCTGTGTTTTGCACTTACACATCATTGTGATAGATTTATTTAGGCATTGTCTTCCTAGCCTCTTGTTTATCCTCCATCCTCTAAGGTGAAAAGTAATTAAAACTGAGTGAACAGATCCTTAATAAAAGTACACAGAAGAAGAAAAGAACTATAATTATTAAAACAATTATAATTATTATCTTTAAGAGTTGTGGGTGAGGAGGAGTAGGCATAATTTTACATTTTGTAATTATTCATGTATAAAAGAAACATTAAAGGCAAGGCTAATCAGGAACAGGGAGTTATTTAGTGGAAGAAGAGTTAAGAGACCCAAGATTCTCGAAATATCAGAAATTAAGAGATGGTAGGGCATTAACAAGAGTTACTACTATGTTTTGGGTTGTCTTAAAGTTCTAACACGAAATTGTGAAGAATATACATTTCGGTAGACAATGCTTTAAACAGAACCCCATTATTGGACTGACACCATTTGTTGTAAATTTGTAAGCATTGCAGAATTAGCTACATGATAAAGAGATATGAATGAAGCTATAATAAATGATACATACATGATAAAGAGATAGATAGAAATTTTGTTGAGGAGTAAATTTTGTTTTAGGTCTCAAGGAAGTTTTTTGTATATAAGTTGCCCAAATCTCAAGATATATACATATGTATAGTTTGTTTATTCAATTACCTTCACTATGGAAACCCCAAGTTTACTTACTCATTATTTTTTTTTTGAACTTTCAGATCTAGCTAAAAATATGAAGTTTTCTGATTTTGCCGGGCTTAGATGTTTGTGTTCAATTTTTTTGTACTTTACATTTTTAAGTGTTTTCAGTCATTCAAGTTGGGTGTACAAGCAAATATTTTTTATATTATTTAGCTTTTAAAAAGGTATCCAGCAGCATGGGCTGTAAATTTTGTGTGTTTTAGTGAAGAAATAAAGTAACAAAAATACATTACAGGATCTATAATTGGGAAGTACTCTGTACAGAATTTCTTTGTGGATATGCCAAAAAAAGTAAAAAAGAATGTAATCATACAGAGGGACTGTACATCAGATAAACTTCGAGGCTCCATGAATTAGTACATTTCAAAGATTTTTATGTCTAATATGCTTTGCAAGTTTGACTTTTTAAACAAATTTTCATAATTTTTCTTTAATATAGGTAATATTTCTCTGAATGAGTGTTGGCAACATAAGTGAAAGTTATAGATACTGTTGATAACATCAGCATTTCTAAATAATTCATATTGTTAATATTTTAGTGCAATCTACATGTTCACTCTCATCTCTTGGAACTTTGGGTCAATAGAGTGATTATTTTATTTGAAAATTTTCTAGCATATTCAAAGGTGGAGAAAATAGCACAGCAAGCAATTACTGTGGCAATTACTCAGTTCAAACAGTTTACAACTCATGGCTATTTAATCTCCCAAATATCTAGATTATTTTGCAGGAGATTTCAGGTGTCATGTCACTGTTTATAAGTATTTCAATATGTGTACTGAATTATCAGTTGGTATGCAATAGTATCGCTAGAGGTTAGTAGATTAGAATTAGTAGTCATTTTTTAGATCAAGAATTTGAGACCCAGCTAGACAGTTTAGTCTTAAAATCTCTTACATAGGTACACTCACATAGTGGCTAGGATTTCATCAGTCTGAAGTGTTTACTGGATCTAGATCTACTTCAAATGGTGGTTCACTCACAAAGATGACAAGTTAGTATTAGCCATTGGCAGGGTTCCTCATTTCTTCCCTACATGGGTTTTTGTTTTTTTTTTTTAACTGGATTATTTGAGCAAATTCATGGTATCCTTTGTGGGTTAGCCCACAGTAAATGATACAGAAAGTCAAAATGAAAACCGGAACATGTTTATGACATGCTCAGAAGCCACACATTACTTCCGCTATACCAACCATGATTCTGTGCATCAGAGGACTACACAAGAGAGCAAACACTGAAATGAAAAGATCATTGAAGGAAATCTTGATAGATACTCAGCATACATGTGTTTAGGACAGTAAATGTTCTTTTAAAAATGATTAGACAGTAGTTAAGATATAATCTCTAATTAGACATAAAAATTAATGACTTTAATTGTTCCAATTTTCTAAATTGTCCCATAATTCTTCTACAGTTTATTCAAGTCAGAAATTAAATTATATTCATGCTCTGTAATTAGTTGAAATGATTCTTGAATATCTTTTAATCTCTTTAATTTTTCCTTATAATTTATTTGCCAAAGAAAGTGGGTCATTCTCTCTACAGTTTCCTACCCTCACAGTTGTGTTATTGCTTCCATGAAATTATTTAACATATCTCTTTGTACTTGCATTTTTTTTTTCTATCTTAGTAGTTAGAACTAAACTTAATCAGATTCAGGTTCAATTTCTTAGCAAAATTACTTCACACTTGGGTACATTTTTCCAAGAGATTTACAATACTTAATTTTCTCTCTCTTTGATGTTAGCAGCCAGTAGTTGCCAGTGACTATAGCCATTATTTTGTATAACTGTAAGTTGTTAATACTGTATTTTCATTCCTTATTTGAAATTCTATAAAATCAAACTTCACCTCATCAACTATTTGTTTACCTTGCAATAGTTTTTTCATTAGAGTCTGAATAAATGGTTGACTCATTCCTTTCACTTACCAGTATCCAGAAATGTTTCTTTAGCATAATACAAAAGAATATAGTAAGAGTTTTTTGCATTCTTTTATGATGGACTTCTAGTTCTGTATTTAAATGTATTTGGTATGTTTCAGCCCAATTTAGCTGTTTTCTTACAGATGTTCAAATCAGCACATCTCTGATCAATGATAGCACTTTTCATTTGATTCTTTAATTTTATGAAGTGGCTCCAGTAGCTGCAGGAGTAGTCTAGTATAACAAGACTTTCCAGGTTTATTTCATATTTTAGTTGGCCTAGAGTAAAAGCATGTACCTTTCTTTAAATTTCTGCTTTCTTTTTGTGGATAACTGTGTTTGCAGGAAACAAATGAACATTAATATACTTAATTCTACTGAATTAGTCTTTCTTTTTAGGTATTTTTTAGTGCACAATGAAGGAAATGCATATTTTTAAGATAAATTATATCATATAGTTATTTAAAATATTATTCAATATTTTAAGGTTTTCACTTATTTTAATTTATGTTAAAATTATTTTCTTGTAATGAGTTTGTTTCTAAGCATATTAACTGTATATTAACTATTAATGTGAACATTTATTTATAAATACACATATATAGTTTCTAAAACTATGTAAACATTATTAATAAAATTATTATATATAATCAACTAACTACATTTAAAGTTATAGGCTAACTCTGGAAGATAAAATAGGTAAAACACTTAAAGACGTAGGTATAGGAAAGGATTTTCTAAACAGAACCACAGTCACACAAGAAATACCAACAAGAGGCCAGCCAGTGTGGGACCAGGAAGACAGCAGGCCCCACATGGGGGTGGACCAGCAGCATGGAAAAGAATGAAGCAGCAGTGAGAAAACAAGCTAGCAGCTGGTAAGTTAAGTAAACCACAGTTGTGCTCCAGCACACAGACAGGCAGAACAGAAGCAGGCAGGTAGGGCCGCCATTCTATGTCAAAGGACTCAGGAAGAACTCCAGGAACAAAATACCAGTCTCAGCCTCCATATCCAGATGCCAAGATCAGCCCCATACCCAGAACATGACTGGAGTGCACATAATAGTTTTGAATTTTGGGGATCAGACTTGGACACTACCACTGAACTGTGGATACCAGAGGAATTTTACTATTTTCATTTTTCTTTGTTTTTCTGATTGGTTTTCCTTCTTCTGTCTGGTTGAAATTTATGTTTTGCTTTGTTTTTTGTAGTTATTTTTCATTTTTGTTCATTTTTTGTTTCTTTGTTTTTCTCTATTTTCTTTTTTTCTTTTTTCACTGTTTAGGCTACTTATCTTTCTTTTTCTTTTCTTCTACCCATCTTCTTTTCCCCCTTCCTCAACTACCTCTCTTAATTTTATATTTTCATGGGTGAACATTGTCTCTTCTCTTTCTAGTTCACTTTAATCCTCCATTTTCTCTTCCATTCTTTCTCTCCTGTGTTTGCCAGTTTCCCAAAATTTGTGTGATCATCCTTTACCCTCCAGCTTTGCTTCTGTTATGTTTCACCACATTTATCTCTCTATCTTAAACCCTGTGCCTTTTAAATATCCCTATACATACAACAGGGTAAAAATCATTCTACCAAGGGAAAAATCATTGCATACAGGTTCCTGGTATCTGTCAAAATTTGTTATACAACTGTAGAAGTTGATCCTATGGTTAAAGGTATCAAGTTAATAGTTACCAAAGTTTGTCAGTAGCTATGCAGTAATTGATGCTATTGTTTTTGCTAAATGTACTACTTTTGCCAGCATACCATACATGTTCTACTCAGTTTTTCTCTCTTCCATGACAAGACTGTGTTTGTATGGGGTCATAACTATCACTATAGTCCAGTACTAAATGAAGGGGTGTGGAACCTAATAGGTAGCAATTTCTCACACTTAATAAACTGGGAAGTCAGGTTCTTGAGACAGACACAAAGACCAAGAACCACCTATATTTAGAAGACATCCCTGAAGAACAGACATTTCTTAGGGAAGCATAGATACTAATGATAAAGCTATCTATCATAAGACACTGGCAAGCATCAACACAGAAAATGAAATAAAATAAAAAATTGAAAATTGAAAATGATAATACCAAAAGAAGAATGCAACCCCAGACCCCCAGCCCACTGAGGACAAGTCCAGAGCACAGTGAGATAGAAGGAATCAGAAGTCAAAAAATGGAACTTTCTGAAATGACAGCAACAGAAGTGAAAAACAAATGGAAGAGGCTATAGAAAAAAAAATTTCTCAGGTACAAAAAGAAATGATGATAAAAATAAAAGACATTAGGGCGCAGATTTAAAAAAAAAAGAAGAGCTTAGGAAAATGATGGAAACCAAGAATGCCCAACATAGAAAAGAAATGGAATCTATGAAACAGAGCCAAACAGAATTCCAGATTAAAATCTCCATTGACAGTATACACAACAGAGTGAATGAAGGTCAGGATAGAATATCAGATCTAGAAGACAATATTGTGGCTAGTGACCACAAAAATAAAGATATATTAAAAATGGCAAGAATCTATGAAAAACCAATTCAACAGCTGCAAAATAAAGCAGAGAACAACATAAGATTGATTGGAGTCAATGAAAAAGCTAGAGACAGCACAAATACCACAAAAACATCTGAACAGAAATAATGGCAAAACAACATCCTAAACATAGACTAAGAATTTGACGTACAAATAAATGAAGCATATAAAACTCCAAACAGCCATGACAAAAATAAATATACACCAAGGCAGATAATCATCAACATTCCATAAATTCAGTGCAATAACACATTTTTTTTATGTGTAAGGGACTTTATTGCTCTGCATACATCCATTCTTGTAAACCATAATAATACTCAATTTTTGTACAAAAAATGGAGAATACAAACTGTAATGGATATAGGTTCAGCACCTCTGCAAGCCATTTGTAAAATCAGGAATATAATTTACACTCTACTCATTAGTAGCCAGAGTATGGTCAAACAAAGCAAAAGAGAATAAAACCCAACCCAAAAGAACAATCAACAATGTAGGACTGTGAGAGTATATTTAAATTCTAACAACAGAGCATCCTAGAGCAATATTAAGAAAAACTACAGCCATAATTAGACCTTTGAAATTAACCTTCATCATTACTCTCTCTTTGGCTACATTTAAATAGCAACTGCACAAAAGGAAGGGCCATTTTGAAGTTATATTACTAATAATAACAATAAGAAAACTTTAGACGTGAGAGAACTCGAATGTATGTGCTTACATAGTTTTACCTGGTAAAGCCAATTTGAGAAATTTTGTGACAGAGAGATGACTCTTAAAACCATTCCTGCCAGGGCAGGCATCTAAAATAATATTTGGCCAATGAAGATCATGAATGCAGTTAGTCAACCAATAATTTGGCTTCTAGAACACACAATATGCAGAATTTTATTGTGTACATGTTTATTTCAGCAAAAGTTAATCTCAGCCTTGTCCCATTCATTTCTTCTCTAGTTCCTCTGAATGTCCTTGAGTCTTTGATGTGTACTTTGTTACCCCCCTTCCTTCTCCTACCAACCTTCTCCAAAACTCATCCATGACCCCAACCACTTTGAAAGACATTTGTATTTATTGAGCCCTGGCTTGCTTTCTTTCTTTCTTTCTTTCTTTCTTCCTTATTAATTTTTTAGATGATAAAACCAAGGAAAATAAAACAGATTAAAACCAATCAGAACACACCAGAGTAAGTGATACAGGACTTCAAAACATTACAAAATCAACAATTGTTACCATAATGG
>RJWT010003741.1:0-35466 GCA_004365215.1 Cuniculus paca | reverse complement strand
TGCAACTGCTGAATTGCTATTTCCTGATTCCTTCTTAGTTTTAAAAGATGCTTCCTTTCTTCCTCACTAGCTGCCATCATGTCTTCGTGGTCTGAAATTCTATTTTCACATTCATTGAGGCAGCTGTGCCGGCTTTCAATAACATTCTTGATTTCCTGGATATCTCTTTGAATCTGTTCCATGCATTCTAATTCTTTCTTGTATTCTTCATTCAAGGTTTTCATCCTTTTGCAGTGTTCCTCTGTTTTTCCAACTATATCTATAAAGTTTCATAGAGTTGTTTCTTTACTTCAGTTGCTATGATTTCAGAAGTTTCATGTGTGTGGCTGATATTTTCTTCTATGTCTGTGTCTCTTTGGCTTGTTTGGGAAGGACTGGAGGTGCAAGACTGCATTTTGCTCTTTCATTTAGTCATTTTCCTGTATTCCCCTGTGGGAGGTGAATCCAACATGCACAGTTGAGGTTCCAATGCTAGGTGAAACTCACAATGCACACCTTCAGCTCCAGCCAAGACTGCCACTGTGGCTGTTCTGTTGCTGGGCGGTGTCTGGGCTGAGCCCAGGCAGGATGCCTGGGAAGTTCTGAACTTCCTGGGCCGATGGGGGAGGAGCACAAACTCCTACCTGTCTGTTGGTAAGGTCCCAAGCTGCACAGCCAGGTGGAATTCACTGTGTATGCCCCCAAGGCAAGCCAGGCCCTGAGAAGCAGCTGCCAGGCTGCTCAGGGTGAATGGGTGGGGCCTAGACAGGACCCCAGGGATGCCCCAAATGGCCCGGGCCAGTGGAGGACAGACACCAACCCTCACCAGGCTCCTGGTGAAGTCCCAAGCTGAATGGCTAGGTGGAATTTGCTGGCCGCACCTCCAACTCAAGCTGGGCCCAGAGCAGCTACTGCTGGCCTGCTCTGGGTGAATGGGCGGGGTATAGGCAGGACCCCAGGGATGCCCCGAACATCCGTGGCGAACAAGGGATGGGTGCAGATTTCTATGGGTCTGGTCGTTCAGTCCCTAGGTTCACAGCTAGGTCGAGTTTGCTATGCTTGCCCCCAACCCAAGGTGGGCCCAGGGCAGCCGCCGACGTGCTGCTCCTGGTGAATGGGCGGGGTGGAGGCAGGACCCCAGGGACACCCCTAACATCCGTGGCCAGTGGGGGATGGACACAAATTCCTATTGGTCTCTTGGCGAAGTCCCAAGCCGCATGGCCCCGTAGAACTCGCTGGTCCCACACTCAACTCAAGCTGGGCTTGGAGCAGCCACCACTGGGCCGCCCAGGGCTAATGTGCGGGGTGCAGGCAGGCAGGACCCCAGGGCCTCCCCGAAAGTTCGTGGCCAATGGGGGATGGAAACAAACTCCCACCAGTCTCCCGGAGAAGTCCCAAGCTTCATGGCCAGGTGGAACTTGCCGGTCGCACCCTCAACTCAAGCTGGGCCCAGAGCCGCAGCCACTGGGCTGCCCCGGGTGAATGGGCAGTGTGCAGGCAGGATCCCAGGGACGCCCCGAATGTCCGTGGCTGACGGGGGATGGGTGCAGATTTCTATGGGTCTGATTGCCCGGTCCCAAGGTGCACAGCTAGGTGGAGTTCACTGCGCTTGCCCCCAACCCAAACCAGGCCCAGAGCAGCCACCGCCATGCTGTCCCCGTGAATGGGAGATCTTTTTTTAATTTTGTTTAATTTGGTCTTGTTTTGTTTTTTAGGTTTATTTGTGTTTTCTGTTTTTAGCATCTTTTTTCTTTATCTTTCTTTAATGACATAGTTTTATTATCTTCCTTTATGTTTATGTTCCTTTACATTACTTATCTTCTAACTCTCTTTCACTTACTGTCTTGCTCAGTTTTATGACGCTTCCATGTTAATAAACATTGTCTCTTCTCTGCCTGGTTCACTTCAATACTTCTCTGCTTCCTTTTCCATTCTTTCCTTCTGTCCTTCAGTTCCTCAAAACATGGGTGATCATGCTTTGCCCGCAGCCTTGCTCCTACTATACAGGCCCTCACTCATTTCTCTATCTTGTCCTCTATCCTTCTTACTCTTCCCCCCAACAACTGAATAAAATCACTTCCCTAAAAGGGAAATCATTGCATGTCAAATCCAGCATACAGCTGTAGAAATTGCTTCTATGGTTAAAAGTATCAGGCTAATAGTTACCACAGTTTGTCAGTAGCCAGGCTGTGCTGGAGACTATCATCATTGTTAATGGTACTACATTAACCAGGATGCCATACCTGCTATAATCAATTTTTCTCTCCTGAATGAGAGTACTGTGATAGTATGGGATCATTGCCATCACCATAATCTCATACCAAAGGAGTGGGCACTGAGTCAAATAGGTGACAACTTCTCATCCTCAACACATTGGAAAGGTTGGTTCTCTCAATAGATACAAAGAGCAAGAACTACCTAAAACTAGAAGATATCTCTGTGGAACAGCCATTTCCTAGGGAATAAAGCTATCTACTAAGGATAAAGCTATCTACCATGAGAAACCTGTAAGTATCAACACAGAAAACAAAACAGTACAAAAACTAGAAAACAGAAAATTGTAAGACACAGAAGTGAAATGCAACCCCACACCCCCAGCCCACCCTGGAAGAGCCTGGAACACAGTAAGATAGAGGAAATTAGAAGCCAGTCACTGCAAGTTTCTGAAATGCTGGCAACAGAAGTGAAAAAAATGAAAGAGGCTAAAGAAAAAATAATCTCGGGCTGGGGATTTAACTCAGTGGCTTAAGCACCTGCCTGGCAAGTGTGAGGTCATGAGTTCAATCTCTGGTGCTGCCAAAAAAGATAAGGAAAAAATAATCTCTAAAGTGCAAAAAGAAATGAATGACATCAAAGCAGACACAGATAAAATAATATACAGGAACTTATGAAAACAATGGACAGCATGAAATCCCAAAAGAGGAAAGAAGTAGAATCCATGAAACAGATACATACAGAAGTCCAGGAGATTAAAAACTCCATTGAAAGAATACACAACAGACTGAATGAAGGCTAAGATAGAATATCAGATCTAGGAGACAGAATTGCAGCTAGTGACCATGAAAAGAAAGATATCTTAAAAATAGCAAGAGGCCATGAAAAATCAATCCAATAGCTACAAGATGAAGCAAAGAAGAATAACATAAGATTGACTGGAGTCAGTGAGAAAGAGATAGTGCAAAAAACATAAAAAAAAACTCTTCACAGAAATAACGGCAGAAAAATTTCCAAACATGAATAAAGAATTTGACATGCAAATAAATGAAGCATACAGAACTCCAAATAGCCATGACTGAAATAAATCTACACCATATAGACATATAATAATCAGCAACTCAGCACAACAACAGAATGTTAAAAGTGCTAGAGAAAGGAAATGAATCACTTATAAAGGAAAAACCAATAAGAATCACAACAGACTTCTCAACATAAACTCTAAAATCAAGAAGAGCTTGGAGTGAGGTATTTCAACCCCTAAAAGAAAATGATCAACCCAGATTGATGTACCCCACGAAACTATCTTTCAAAATCAATGGAGACATTGCTTGCAGTGTTCTGTTTTGAAATGCTTTGTTGTGTTTAACTCTGTTTTGTTTTGTTTTATTCTCTTAAAAAAATCAGTGGAGAAATAAGATACTTGCATGACAACAACTGAAGAAATTTATGACCACCAAACCAACCCTACAGAATGCTCTGAAGGACATATTAGAAAGAGATAACAAAGACTGCAAACACAAAAGCACCAATAGATAGAAGCAGCCAGGCTAGGCAAGCAACTAGACAGAGGAGAAAGACAGGCAATTAGCAACAGGTAAATAACATGAAGAAGATGTCAATACATATCAGTTATACTCATCGATATAAACAGTCTCAACTCAAATGAAACAGACTGACAGAATGGATCAAGAAACAAGATCTAACAATATGGTGCATTCAAGAAACACATTTAACTCAAAAAGAAATTCACAGACCAGAAGTCAAAGGATGGTATTCTCCATGCTACAGAACCCCACTCCCCCCAAAAAAGCAGGAGTAACTATTCTATTTGCAGACAATGATCAAAAGAGATGAAGGAGGTCATTACATGCTTACTAAGAGAAAACTCCAAGAAGTGGAGATAACAATCAGAGATATACATGCACCACCCCTGTGTACTGGTGGAGGTCTTCTTGGCCAGGAACACCAGCATGGAAGCCATGCAGCCCCCACCACCACCTGTAAGCAACTGGATGTGACACAGGCTGAGGTGACAATAACTGAAGTAGGCAAGCAACCTGACATTTGTGTTGTTTGATAGACTGTGAACCTAGGACCAGTAGTCTGAGCGACTACTTAGAGGATAACAATATGCAATATAGTAACAATTGTGGACTTCCTACTGTCCTATCACCGTTTTGTTTTGTTTCATTTTATTGTTCTGTTTTATTCCCTTTAAAATAAAAAAGAAATATATATGCACCAAACCCCAGTGCAATGAATTACATAAAACAAATATTAACATATAATTAATAGCTAGATCAACCAGACAAAAAATCAACAAAGAAATATCAGAATTAAACCAAGAATATGATCAAATGGACCTGGTAGATGTCTACAGAGTGTGCCACCTAAGAAAATCAGAATACACATACTTCTCAGCTGCATATAGATGTTCTCCAAAATCAACCACATATTAGCCCACAAAACATGTTTAAGAAAATGTAGAGGAATTGAAATCATCTCATGCATACTATCTGACCATAACACAATGAAACAGGAAATCAAAGACAAAAGAAACCACAAAAACTACATAAACACATGGACATTAAACTACAGTCTTCTGAGCAACCAATGGGTCACAGAGAAAATTAAAGACAAAATTAAAGAGTATATATGATTAACTGATAAGGCCAATACAACATACTGGAACTTATGGGACACAATGAAAACAGTCCTACAAGGGATATTTATAGCAGAGAACTCTCACACCAGGAAAACAGAACAAGCTCAAATAAACAACATGATGTTAAACTACAAACTTCTAGAAAAAAAACAAATCAAACCCAAGGCTCATACAAGGGATGAAATAATGAAGACAAGAGTGGTTATTAATGCAACTGAGACTAAGAAAACAGTACAAAGAATCAATGAATTGAAAAGTTGGTTTTATGAAAATGTAGATCAATTGAAAATTCTTTGGAAAGAATAAATAAAGTTGATAAGAATTGAAAATTCTTTGGAAAGAATAAATAAAGTTGATAAGAATTGAAAATTCTTTTGAAAGAATAAATAAAATTGATAACCATTAGCTAACCTCATCAAAAAGAAGAAAAAACATAAATTCAAGTAATTTGGAATGAAAAGAGGGAAATCACAACGAATCTTACAGAAATCCAGAAGATCGTCAAATGTACTGTGTGAACCTGCACTCTAATAAAATGGAAAGCACAGAAGAAATGGACAGACTCCTAGACACAATTAAATGGCCAAAACTAAATCAAGAAGGTATAAAAATTCTAAATAACTTGATATCATTCAATGAAATTGAAAATGTAATTAAAAATTTACCAACAAAGAAAAACTCAGGCCCTGATGAATTTACTGTTGAATTCTACAACAAATTTAAAGAAAAACTAATGCCACTAATACTGAAACTCTTTAAGGAAATTGAAAGGGAAGCAACACTTCCAAAATCATTCCTAGAAGCCTATTGCCATGCAGTAAACTGAAGTCAAAAAGGATGAAAGATCTAAATATTAAAACAGAAGCACTAAATTTACTGGAAAAGAAAGTATGTAAAAATCTTGAGAGTGGCCAGGTCTGGTGGTACAGGCCTGTAATCCCAGCACTTGGGAGGTTGAGACAGGAGGATCATTGTGAGTTCAAGACCAGCCTGGGCTACAAAGTGAGCTCCAGGCCAGCCTGAACAGCATAGCGAGACCCTGTCTCAAAAAGATAAGGGCTGGGGATTTAGCTCAGTGGCCTAAATGCCTGCCTGGCAAGCACAAGGTTGTGAGTTCAATCCCTGGTGCCCCCCCCAAAAAATCTTGAGAGCAAGGCAGCTGCAGACAGACCATCAACCTTCAACCATTTCATTCTTTCATCATTTGGAAAGCACTCACTCTCTACTGCATATAGTAACTGATGCATAATATACATTCAATGAATATTTGTTGAATGAATAACTTGTGGGGTAGACAAGTGAATAAAAGGCAAACAAAACTGAA
Source organism: Cuniculus paca (assembly GCA_004365215.1). Classification (NCBI taxonomy): domain Eukaryota; kingdom Metazoa; phylum Chordata; class Mammalia; order Rodentia; family Cuniculidae; genus Cuniculus; species Cuniculus paca. The sequence continues at coordinate 29,281 of RJWT010003741.1, read as the reverse complement.
AAAGGGAAATGCTTTTATTTAAATGACCCAGAATGATGGTGTTACCAAAGTAATGAACCTCTAATACCTAAATTCTCAACATTTGGCATCTCCTTTATCTGAATTATATCACTCTCAGAACCATCTCAGAGTTGGGATAAATGTCACTAGTATTTCACGTGAAAATATTGAGTCTTCTCCTCTTCAATAGAAATTAATAAAGTATTTTAGAATTTCGTTTAGAAATCTCTCATTTTACAAATAAGGAAACTGAAGTCAAAGATATCATTGATGTTTAGTAATACAAACAAGATTAATATCCAAAACTCCCAAGTCTGCACATTATTTTTAATGTTCTAATTGGTCAATATTAAAACACAGAGCTCGCAGTTGGAGGATAAAGTCTAAGTAAAAAAAATTTACAAGAATTTGGAACTCCTGAAGGACATTTATCACATAAAGAGCTTCATTCCTGATTTGCACTGAAAATACAAGACTGATTTTAATTGGCAATGCATACAATTTAACAAAGTGAGGACTAAATAAATGCAACAGTTATTCAAATCTATGAATTACTGGCTGTAAATAAAATATACTTAACTAATAGGAACGGTGGCATGTAGGCTCAGAAATTATACCATACGGTGCCTACTGGAAGATCTATCCGTAAGGTCAGTCTTATGTCTTCAGCAGTTATAAACATTTATCTTTTCAAATCTGTTCAAATGCTCCTTTCACTTAGGATACTGACATATATTCTCACCCTATCATTTTATAAATAATGTCTCAAAAGCTTAAGATAAACTTGAAAAGCTGATTGTTCTTTCACTTCTCCACAATATTTATAAAACATCCAGGTCAAAAACAGTTAAGTGAATAAACAGATGAAAATGCAAAACCATAAAGATAGTTGTTGAAAGCTACCCCTGTGGTCATAGCTTTCATAGTCTAATAGACAATTTAGAAAAACAGAGCAGTCAATTCTTTACCTTACAGTTTGAGAAGCTTTGTCCACATGAACTGGACTCACATATGGACTGGCATGGAAAGTTGGCTACTGACTTTCTGAGAAATTGTATCATGCCCTGCCTACAATTTGATGATCCCAAATTTTATCAATCAAAGTGTTCAAGAGGAATGAAGATTTCCTGCTTTCCAGTTTTCAAGATGTCAGTGAACCAACAGCTCACATATCTTGTTTTTTACTTTTTTTCATACTGAATTTCCAAGTAGCAGTTTACCATGGGTCTGTGCAAAAAAGGGAAAAGTTAAGGCAAACGTATTACAATGATTTCTCATCATCAAACATTAATGAAAAAAATAAATATTGTAAGAGTTGACCTATCCATCATGTGCTTTTACACAAATATGGTCTTGACTGCTGCCCCAAAGAACATTGATAGCCAAACTGCTTCAGAGAAGACTTGTCCTGAGTCATACCTGCTCCAGTAAAGCTCAACATTTCATCTAAACAACTCTTATAAACACATAATAGATAATAAGTGCATATATAATACAGAGCAAAATGTGTTTCTGGTTGGAATACATAGTCATTTATGTTGCATTGTTAAAATACCTGCATCTGCATTATAATTAAAGATTATTAGTGAGAAAACTGACTGATTTACTGTTCATTAAAACCAAAACCTTAGTCAGTAAGAAATTTATGTGTAGAAATCAATGGCCACTGCCATTCTGGACTAGTGCTCAGCATTTTTAAATTATGAGCTTATATTGGTTTTAATAAAGGTAAAAATTAAAAAGATGTTATAAAATTAAAAAAAGGATTGTGCAAAACTGTTTAAAAACCATAGAAAATGTGGAAACTTCTAAGGAGTTTTATGCCAAAATTATCTACACAAACACTCTGAATCAGAAAGTTATCTGACTACAGTGTCTAAATACAAGGGTAAAGGGAAGTAACGGAGAAAAATCACATCAATTATTTACAAAACAAAAATTGAAGTTGCAATTACTTGCTTAAAAATATACTGCAAGCTAAAATGATTCACCAGAGAACAAGTGTGTGGAAGCAAAGAGCATGTCTTCTCATCATTTACAGGCAAAGTTTAAAAATGAGTGAGTCAGGACTGAGTGTGGCGGCATGCACCTGTACATAGTCTGAGGCAGGAGGCCAAGGCAGGAAAATCAGTTGAGCCCAGGAGCTCAAGACAAGCCTAGGAAACAAAGCAAGTTCACATTTCAAATGGGAATGAATAATAAATAATAATACTAATAATGATAATGATAAAATAACTAAATGAGTCAGGGTTTTCACTTCCATTCAAGACAGAGTAAAACATTCTGGACTTATCTTTCTATGTGAAATAGCCACAGGACCAGGTAAATATCTGAAAAAGTAATTTTTAAGATATCAGACACCAGACAATGTGCAACAGTGATCCTTGAGACATTGGACACAAGTAAGGTAAGCCGTATACATCCCTTCGCTCACATTCCTAAGAGTGTTTCCAGGATGCAGTCAAAGGAGGTTTAACCAAAGTGGAGCCTGGCAGGCTGGGGTAAAGTGATGGGGAGTTGAGGAAGATGAACATAGCCAGAGTATATGATGTGGAACACAGAATTTCATGCAGAAAATTCTGGAGATCTGCAGAGGATTCCTTCAAGTGTACAGCTGAGTACTGACCAGCACATGTGTGCTAGAAAACTATCTATACTCAAGCAAAGAACTAGAACAGTACCACTACTCATACAGGATAAGAATAGTAGTTGTTTCCACCAGCAGATTGCAAAAAACCCATAATTCTCAGGATATTAAGTATTCAGAAAGGCCTTGAACTCTAGTGGAGAGTAGCCACAATCTAGGCACTGAAATGTTAGCATCTAAGTCTTATGTGGGTTTGGAGTATAACTAAGTGGTAGAGCATGTGCTTAGCATGTATGAGGCCATAGGTTCAATACCTAGCACCTCTCCTCCCAAAGTAAAAACATAAAAATTCTATAAATGCAACATAAAAGAACCCAACTATTTGCAATAAGTTAACAAAACTTAAGAATATTCATATGTATACAAAACTTTTCAGTGCATAGCAAAGCAGAATTTACAAATCCAGTATCCAATTCAAAATTAGTAGGCATTCATAGAAGCATGAAAATATAACACAATGAGGGGAAATTGAATACAATAAGGCTGACATAAATTTTAGAATTACCAAATAAGGATATTAAAAGACATTAAAATGTCTTCCATATGTTCAAAAAGTTAAGTAGAGATATGAATGATGGAAAATACAAATGAAGCTTCTAGTGATGAAACCTACAGTGAAAAACTTACAAGATTAGATTAATGTCAGTCATTCTAGAAAAAGTGCTTGATAAATTTAAGATATCACAATAGAAACCATCCAAAGAGAAACTTAGGTCAGAAAAAATTACAAGATGAAAAGAGCATTGAGGAATGCTGAGACAATGTCAAGTATATTCGCATGTCTGTACCTGGCACTTGCAAAGTCAAGAAGGGTGAAGATGGGACACCAAAAATAAAAATAATAATAATGCTTAAAATTTTCCAAACTTTATACAATTTATAAGTCTAAAGACCTAAGGAACTAAACAAACCCTTAGAATAAGGAAGATGAAGATCCCACCAATTCTCATCTAATCAAATTAATTAAAGTTAGTGATACAGAGAAAAATCTTAAAAAACATTTAAGAAAATGGCACCCTATGTTTAGAAGACCAAGTAAGAATAATAGCAGATTTCTTATTGGAAACAATTCAAGCTGATAAGCTGGTGATGCAACATTTAAAAAATACGGAAAGTAAAAACACTGTCAATGTAAACTTCCTCAGGCATCAAAAATATATTAAGACATATAAAAGCTGAAAGGATTCATTCTCATCAAATGATCACTAAAATGTGCCAAGAACATGTACTGAATACTCCCAAGGAATGTAAACATTATATGTTGTAAACATGAATTAAAATAACCATAAAAATGAAGACTAGAAAAGGTGATTTAGAGTTGGAGGCAGAAGATAGTTGGGGAGGGGAAAGGGAATAAAAACAAATTAAGATGTGTCATGTACATGTACCTACTTCTTAAGATCAATGTAAACTTCATGTTCTGCATACATATACTAATAAAATAAAATTACAAAAAATAAACAAAATAAGTGCTAGAAATGATCACTAAAACAAATACTACAGAAACTATACAGGCAGAGAGAAATGATACTACATGAAAATCTAGGTGTATGCTAAGATTAAGCCTCACTGGAAATGGTAACTACATGGGTAAATAAATATTTTTTCTTATTACTTCAGAATATATTACTATATTATCATAAAGGCTGTTTATTGAAAAGAAGAAATGGAAGTAAGATTCTTAAACCATAAGTGAAGAAGATTCTTATACTATATGTGAAATGAAAGAGTATCATTTGAGGACCTGTGTCAATTCCACCATCAGTTCGGGACATTTGGAGCATCCCTGGGGCCCTGCCTGGGCTCTGCCCAGCCACTACCCAGCAACAGAGCAGCCACAGCGGTAGTCTTGGCTGGAGCTGAAAGTGTGCACTGTGAATTTCAGCCTTTCAACTGTGCACGTTGGATTCACCTGCCACAGTGGAATACAGGAAAATGATAAAACAAAAAAGCAAAATGCAGTCTCACACATCCAGTCCATCCCAAAGAAGCCAAAGAGACACAGACATAGAAGAAAGTATAAGCCACACATCTGAAACTTCGGAAATGATAGCAACTGAAGTAAAGAAACAACTCCATGAAGCTTTAAAGGAACTGAGATTAGAAATGATTTCCCAGGTAAAACAAGAGATGATAAATGTAATGAAAGAAATGTTAAACACATCTAAAGAAGATATAGTTGCAAAAATAGAGCAGCACTGCAAAAGGATGGAAACCTTGAATGAAGAATACAAGAAAGAATTAAAATGCATGAAACATATTCAAAGAGATATCCAGGAAATCAAGAATGCCATTGAAAGCTGGCAAAGTTGCCTCAATGAATGTCTTCAGACCTCTAAGACATGATTGCAGCTAGTGAGGAAGAAAGGAAACATCTTTTAAAAATAACAAGGAGGAGAGAGATCAAAGATGGTGGAACAGTAAGCAGCAGAGTAAACAGTCTCTCTGAGAGAAACAGTTCAAATGCTGGAATACAACATCATGGAGAGGACAAGAAGGAAGTAATGGATCCCCTGGACCCAGGAAGAATTTAAAATATGAATTAAAGCCCAAAAAGATAATAAAAAGAATATAAATGAAGAAGAATGTGATGGCTGGCAGTGTCTTAGCCTGGAGCCAGATTCACCCTGCCAGAAGAGCTGCTGAGCCTGGAGACACGCAATTGCGGTTGCAGTCATGGTCGCAGCGGCAGTCGACCCCAGAGGTCTCTGTGCAGAGGTGCAGGGGTGAAGGACAGTGGCAGATGCGGAGATCTGCGCTGGCTGCTGGTGAGTGCTTGGAACTCCATCCTGGCCATGGGAGAGTGATCATCCAGGCGTCATCCTGAAGTTGGGCAGCTTATGCCCGGGGCCAAGACTGCTACCCACTTCTGCCAGCAGCACCAGGTTGTGGGCAGACCCACAGAAGCTGTTTGGACCGAGGTCCACTCCCATTCATGTTTCAGGCACCATCACTTAGGTTCTTAAACAGCTTAGATTCACAGGGCCTGACCAGGTCTGCTCCTGTGCAAACTCCAGGTGGCTTGGAACCAAGCTCAGTGCAGAGACACAGGTGCCCAACGTCAAATGTACATATCCAGCACTGGCCAGAAAAGACAAACAGTCTAGCTTCCAAGAAGATGTGGCCAGTGCTGGGGTGCCTGGGACCACACTACTCCAGGGTGGAAGAAATCAAGAATATGCCAAGACGAAGAGGGAGAGGGCAATCTCTGGCATCCAACCCAAGCAGCACAAGTCCATGAGAGGTAAACATGGAGGAAATCAAGAATCACACACCTGAAATGACTGAAGGGATGTCAACTGAAGTGAAGAAACAACTTCATGAAGCTATAAGAGAAATTAGAACAGAAATTCTATCCCATGTAAAAGAAGAAATGAAAAACATAATAAAAGAAATACACAGTATCTCTAGAACACAGATTAAAAAAAATAGAGGCGCATAGAAAAATGAGGGAAACCATGAATGAACAATATAAAAGAGATTTAGAATGCATGAAACAAATTCAAAGAGATATCCAGAAAATTAAAAACTGCATCAAAAGCTGGTGAAATCACCTGAAAGAAACTGAAGCTAGACTTTCAAACCTTGAAGACAGGTTTACAGCTTGTGATCGTGAAAGGAAAGATCTCTTAAAAATAACAAGAACTCAGAAAGTAACAATTCAACAGCTGTAAGACTACTCGAAGAAGTATAACTTAAGAATTAAAAATGTGACTGAAAAAGCAGGGGTCAAGACAAATGACATCAGGACCCTATTTACAGAAATAATTTCAGAGAGTTTCCAAGCATAGAAAAATAAAGTGACATTCAAATAAGTGAGGCATATAGAACTCCAGCTAGCCATAACCAAAACAAATCTATACCCAGACATATAATAATCAAGATCCCAGAAATTCAACACAAGAACAGAATATTAAAAGCTGTTCAAGAAAAGAAATAGATCACCTATAAAGGAAAACCCATCAGAATCACGGCAGACATCTCAACACAAACCATCAAGTCAAGTAGAGGCTGGAGTGAAATAACACAAGTCCTGAAAGAAAGCAACTTCCAACCCAGACTTGATGTACCCTGCAAAACTTGCTTTCAAAATTAATGGAGAAACAAGATACTTCCATGACAAAGAACAACTCAAGGAATTCATGACCACCAAACCAGCCCTACAAAGATTACTAAAGGACATTCTAGAGAGAGAGAAAAAAAGATCATGGTCCCAGGAACAATGGCAAAGGGGGACCATGAAGTGGAGCCAGTTGATTGAATGGAGAGGAAAACTAGGGAGCCAATGGCAAAAAAATAGCCTGGCAGAGACAATGCAGTGCAAGAGGGTCTCAATGCACCACTAGAAAGAAACACAGGCAGAGTGGATTGGAAGTCAGGATCCATCAATATGCTCTATACAAGAAGCACATTTAACTAGAAAGAAAATCATAGATTGAAAGTCAAAGCAGAGAGAACAATGCCCTAAGTGACAGGAAGCCAGAAAAAAAGTAGGAGTAGCCTGCCCATTAATTGCAGAATGAAAAGAAAGACATGGTATTTTATGTGGTGGAAACCTACCCAGCTATAAAGGACGATAATCTCAAGGCACTTGTAGATGTATAGAGGCAACTGGCGATCATGCTCATGGATGAAATGATTCAGAGTCACATGAGTGAATTTCATGTTGCCTCTCTAGTATAACAAACTAAAGGAGTTAGTGGGATCCAAAATGCAGAATACATATTGGGAAAACCAAAGGGGAGGAACTATCTAAAAAGGGAAGGAAGTGGACACTGTTAGTCTATTATCATGATTTGAAACTCATATTATCTTCATTGTTCTGATTAGTTTCATTTTATTCTGATTTGTTTGATTTTATTATACTTGATGCATGGACAGCTATTTTAAAGACAACAAAATGTGTAATTGCAGCCATTGAGGATGTCCAATTATCTTGTTTTGAAATCCTGTATTGCTTTCATTGTTTTGTTTTGACTGATTTTACTGTATTCTGTGTTGCTTGATTGTAGTATGTCTCAGGTGTAGGCAACTATTCTGAGGATAACAAACATTATGGTAACCACTGCTGTTCTACTAGTATCTTGAACTTCTATATTGCTTACATTGAACTGCCTTGTTTGTTTTGTTTTGTTTTTATTGTTTTATTTTGTTTGATTTTACCAATCCCTGATGGTATGGGAAGGTATATTGAAGATAACAGGAGGCATTAAGGAACCTATTATCGATTGCTTTTTGCCCTGTTTAAAAGTCATGTACCATGTTCATTTTTTTTGTAGTGATTGACTATATTCTGTTTTGTTTTGTTTGATTGTGTTTTTTTTTTAAATAATGAGTCAGGAAACAGCAATTCAGCAGTTGCAAGATGATGCAAAGAAAAATAACATAAGACTGATAGGTGTAAATGAAAAAGAAGGAGAAAACACAAATGGTATAAAAACACTATTTAAAGTAGTAGTAGCTGAAAATTTCCCAAACATGGGAAAGGAAACTGACATACAGATAAGTGAAGCATATAGAACTCCAATTAGCCATAACTAAAATAAATTCACACCCTGACATATAATAATCAGCATCCCAAAAATTCAACATAAGAACAGAATATTAAAAGCTGTTAGAGAAAAGAAGCAACTCACCTTTAAAGGAAAGCCCATCAGACTCACAGCAGACTTCTCAACACAAACAATGAAGTCAAGAAGAACATGGAGTGAAGCATTTCAAGTCCTAAAGGAAAACAACCTCCAACCCATACTCATGGACACTGCAAAACTATCCATCAAAATCGATGGAGAGATAAGATACTTCCATGACAAAGAGCAGCTGAAGAACTTCATGACCGCCAAACCAACCCTGCAAAGAATACTGAAGGATGCTCTAGATAGACATGAAAATAGCTATGATGTCAAGAAGATCAACAGAGGAAGAACACCAAGCAGGGTAAACAATTAAGTAGAAGGAAAAGGTAAAGAAACCACCATAGAAAGATAACATGACTAAAACAAGCCAGTGTATATCAGTTAAAAGCATTAATGTAAATGGCCTCAATTCACCAATCAAAAGAAACAGACTGGCAGAATGGATCAAGAAACAACATCCAACCATATGCTGTCTACAAGAAACCCATCTAACACAAAAGGAAATTCATAGACTGAAAGTCAAAGGAAGAAAAACAATACTCCATGCAATAGGAATCCCCCCCAAAAAAAACAGGGGTAGCTGTTCTGTTCACAGATGATGTGAAATTCAAACAAAGAATAGTCAAAAGAGATAAAGAAGGTCACTACATACTGGTTACGGAAAAACTCCAAGAGGAAGAAATAACAGTCTTAAATATATATGCACCAAATATGGGAGCACCCAACTATATAAAACAAAGATGGATAGAAATGAAAAGTGAAATAAGTAATAACACAATTATAAAGGGAGACCTTAACACACCCTTGACTCAAAGAGACAGAAAATCTAGACTCAACTAGACAGAAAATCAGCAAAGAAATAATAGAACTGAATCAAACCTTGAACAAATGGACCTGGTAGATGTCTACGGAGTTTCCCACCCAATGACATCAGAGTATACATTCTTCTGAACTTCATATGGTACATTCTCTAGACTACACCATATATTAGCCCATAGAACATGCTTAAGTAAATGCAAAGGAATCGAACTTGTCTCATGCATACTATCTGATCACAGTGCCATCAAACTGGATATTAATGACAAAAGAAACTGCAAAAACTCTGTAAACACATGGAAATTAAATAATACACTCCTGAACAATCAGTGGGTCACACAGGAAATTAAAGAAGAAATGAAACAATATCTACAAGCAAATGAAAATACAAATACAACTTACCAGAATCTGTGGGATGCAATGAAAGCAGTCCTCAGAGGGAAATTTATTGTGGTGAATTCCTGCACCAGGAAAACAAAATGAACACAAATAAACAATCTGATGTTACACCTCAAACATCTAGAAAAAGAAGAGCAAGTCCAATCCAAAGCCAAAAGAAGGAAGGAAATTGTAAAGATCAGAGGAGAAATTAATGCAATTGAGACTAAGAAAACAATACAAAGAATCAATGAATCAAAGAGCTGGTTCTTTGAAAGAATAAATAAAATTGATAAGCTGCTAGCCAACCTTATTATAAAAAGGAAAGAGAAAACTGAAATCCATGCAATAATGAATGAAAAGGGTGAAATCACTACAGATCCTGTGGAAATACAGAAGATCATCAATACCTACTTTGAAAATCTTTACTCTCATAGGTTCAATAACACTGAAGAAATGAGCATTTTTCTAGAAACATGTCAATTACCAAAACTGGACCAAGAAGACGTAAAACTACTGAATAATCGAATTTCAGTTAATGAAATCAAAAATCCAATTAAACCCTTACCAATCAAGAAAAGTCCAGGTCCTCCTGGATTCACAGCTGAATTCTACAAGAAATTCATGGAAGACCTAATGCCAACAGTCCTCAAACTCTTCAATGAAATTGAAAGGGAAGGAAGTCTCCCTAAATCATTCCTGGAAGCAAGTATTACCCTAATACCAAAATCAGAGAAAGACCCAACCAAAAAAGAGAACTACAGGCCAATCTCGCTGATGAACATCAATGCAAAAATCCTCAATAAAATACTGGCAAACAGAATCCAGCAAGTCATCAAGAAGATTATACACCATGACCAAGTGGGATTCATCCTAGGAATGCAAGGATGGTTCAACATACGCAAATCAATAAATGTAATACACTATATCAATAGAACCAAAGATAAGAATCACATAGTCATCTCAATAGATGCAGAAAAAGCTTTTGATAAAGTCCAACATGCTTCCATGATAAGAACCCTACAGAAAATTGGAATAGATGGCCTTTACCTTAATCTGATAAAAGCCATCTATGACAAACCAACAGCCAGTATCACATTAAATGGTCAAAAACTGAAAGCTTTCACTCTAAAATCAGGAACAAGACAAGGAAGTCCATTAACACCACTCCTATTCAATATAGTGCTGGAAACATTAGCCAGAGTGATTAGACAAGACATAGAAATAAAAGGAATAAGGATAGGAATGGAAGAAGTTAAATTATTACTATTTGCAGATGACATGATACTTTATATAGAAGACCCTCAAAACTCCATTGAAAGATTTCTGGATGTCATAACCAAATTCATTAATGTAGCTGGAAAGAAAGTCAATACTCAGAAATCAGTCGCATTCCTGTACACAAACAACAAACGCACTGAGAGAGAAATAAGAGAAACCACACCCTTCACAAGAGCATCCAAAAAAAATGAAATACTTAGGAATCAACCTAACAAAGGAAGCAAAAGATCTATTCAATGAAAATTACAGTACTCTGAAAAAAGAAATCGAAGAGGATCTCAGAAAATGGAAAGACATTCCATGCTCATGGATAAGAAGAACAAACATTGTGAAAATGGCCATTCTCCCCAAATTGTTATACAGATTTAATGCAATTCCCATCCAAATACCATTAGCATACCTCACAAATCTAGAGAAATCATTCTTAAAATTCATCTGGAACCAGAAGAGACCTAAAATAGCAAACGCAATTCTGGGCAGCAAGGGTAGGGCTGGAGGAGTCACAATCCCAGACTTGAAAGTATACTACAAAGCTACTGTAATCAAATCAGCATGGTGCTGGAATCAAAACAGACCTGAGGATCAATGGAATAGATTAGAATGTAAAACCACAACTACACACTCGATCACCTTATCTTTGACACAGGGCCAAACATGTTCAATGGAAGAATGATAGCCTCTTTGATAAATGGTGCTGGAAGAACTGGCTTTCCATATGCCAAAAACTAAAACTAGACCCAAGCCTATCACCATGCTCTAAACTAAAGTCAAAATGGATCAAAGATCTAAATATTAAAACAGAAACACTAAATCTGCTGGAAAACAAATTGGGTGGAAATCTTGAATATATAGGAGTATGTGGAGAATTCATGAATAAAAGTCAAACTGCATGGGAAACACTTCCCAGAATGAACAACTGGGATCTTGTCTTGCTAAAAAGTGTTTGCATGTCAAAAGAAATCTCCAACAGAGTGAAAAGAAAACCCACAAATTGGGAAAAAATCTTAGTCAACTGTCCTTCAGACAAAGGTCTTCTATCTAGAACATATAAAGAATTAAAAGAAAAATCAGGCCCTTGAAATTCAAAGACCCAATCCAGAAATGGGCATCTGAGATGAAAACATACTTCTCAGCTGAAGAAATATGAATGGCAAATAAATACATGAAGAAATGTTCAGGATCATTGGTCATTAGAGAAATGCAAATTAAAACAACTCTGAGATTTCATCTCACTCCAGAAAGAATGACCAGGATGAAGAAAACCACCAACAATAAATGCTGGAGAGGCTGTGGGGAAAAAGGAACCCTTCTCCACTGTTGGTGGGGTGCAGACTGGTGCAACCACTGTGGAGGTCAGTCCGGAGGTTTCTCAAAAAGCTAGGACTGGAAGTCCCATTTGACCCAGTTACTCTGCTTCTGGGCATATTCCCAGAAGAAGTGAAATCATCTTACCACAGTGATATATGTGCACCCATGTTTATAGCAGCACAATTTGTAATAGCCAAATCTTGGAAACAACCCAAATGCCCATCAATTTAGGAATGGATAAAAAAGATGTGGTACTTTTATACAATGGAGTACTATTTGGCCCTAAAGAAGGATCACATTGAGGCTTTTATAGGTAAATGGATGTGACTTGAGACCATACTCATATTGTAATAAACCAACCTCATATGTGTAAGCACTGCATCATCTCCCTAGTGTAAGAAATTGAAAGACTTATTAAGATACAAAATCCCTGATAAATATGGAGGAAAAGTTCTGAAGTCCAATAATGTTTTTATTCTTTGAAGTGATTGTTTTAAGTCTGTTTTCTACTATTTGATTGCAATATGTGAGAAGATATGAACAGCTTTTTTGAAGAAAACAAAGGACATTAGGGTAGCCATTGTTGATTTCTTATTGTCTGATTTGAAGGCCTATAATGCTTTCACTTTTTTTTAAATCTGGTTTTATATTATTTTGTTTTGTTTGAGTTTATTGTCTGTGAATGTATGAACGAGCATTTTGAAGAAAACAAGAGACACTAGGGTAGCCATCATTAATCTTCTATTGTTATGTTTTGAAGTCCTGTATTGCTTGCTGTGGTCAGTTCTGAAATGCTTTGTTGTGTTTAACTCTGTTCTGTTTTGTTTTGTTCTCTTTAAAATAGAAAAAAGAAAAAAAAAAGAATATCATTTGAGGGTAAACTGTGATAAGTTAAAGATATATGTTATCAGTAATATGTTAACAAAGGAAATATAATAGAACAATTTCAAGAATCCAAAGGAAGGCAAGAGAGAGGGAGAGAGAGAGAGAGAGAGAGAGAGAGAGAGAGAGAGAGAGAGAGAGAGAAACTTAATAAAAATACTGGGGACAAATAGAAAATAGTGTGAGAGATGAAAGTGAACTTAATAGTCACATTAAATGTAAATGGCCTAAATATCTTATTTAAAAAGTAGAGGTGACTGGACTGAACAATTGAGACTCTCCTATGTACTGCATTAAAAAATAAGTTTTAGTTAATTAGGTACAGATGAGAAAAAAAGATGAAGAAAAGATATACAGTGTTAATAGTAATAAATTTATATTAATATTACATGAAACTGTTGTTGGAGCAAAGGAATCTAACAAAGAAATACAAGACTATTTTGTAATTATGTCATCAATTTATTGAAAAAATGATAATCCTAAAAGTTTATTCAAGTATTAACACAAAGTGTCAATGCTCATTCAAGAATTAATAGGCAATGTAAATGGTCTTCTGTCTACAAAGTAAATTGAATTTATAACTAAAACCAATTTCACAAAGAAAACCACACTCTTATGGCTTCACTAGAGAATTCTACCAAGCATTTGAAGATGAAATCTTTTGAGCTCTACAACATTTATCCAGAAAAGTGTAAAGGAGTTTGTTCTTGTTTTCTGAGGTCAGCATTTCACTGATTTCAAAATAGCATAAAGAAATTACAAGAAAATAAAATTGCAAATTAATAAACCTCATAGAAGTGTTAACAATGTTAGCAGAATGCTATATAAAAACCAATTTGAGTTTAACATTCAAAATAAAAAATATACAATCCATTGTATTTAACAATTTAAAAGGAGAAAATATTTGACCTATAAATAAAGAAACATATTTGACAAAACCAAAAATTCATTCGAAATAAACACTCTCAGAAAACTTGGAATTGAATAGAACTTTCTCAACATGATAATGATCATTACTGAGAAATTTATGGCCATCATTATGCTCATTGATGGAAAATGAAATGCTTCAGCCCCAATTTAGGATCACTCTCACAAGGGCATCTACTCTCACTCTATTTAACATTGTACTAGGGGTTCTAACCAGTAGGATAAAACAAAATAGAAAACATAATGACATACAGATTGAAAAAGGGAGATGTAAAACTGTCTTTATGTATAGACAACATGTTCATTCATATAGAAAATTGAATGAATTTTGCAAATAAGAACTACCATATTTTATAAGGTTGCAGGATGCAATACAGATAGATGATAGATATAGCTAGGTAGATGAGAGAGAGAGAGACAGAGGAAATAAGCAATTACATTTCAATATACTAACAACAAACGTTTAAAAATTGAGATTTTAAAAACAATAGCTTGCAACAGTATCAAAACAAGGAAAAGACAAACTATAGACTAGATTTGAAGAGTGAAATTGGTCTAATATTGCCTGAGCAGTTAATAAAAGATATAAGCATCTGGATGGATATGCTTCTATGCTGGGAGCCTCAGCATTGTAGAGATGACAGTTCTCAGTGAAGTAATTTATGTTACTCAGCTTTCAGTCAGTGTGACACAACACCTGAGAAAATCTCAACAGGAGAAAGACTTACTTTGGCTCACTATTTTGGTCCATGGTCAGCTGGCTCCGTTGCTATGGTCTGTGGTAAGGCAAAACATCATGGCAGGGAAGGTATGGTAGAGTAAAAACCTGCTTATTTCAAGGGGACAGAGAGAGAGAGAAGAGTGAAAAGAGAAGAGAGAAGGGGACAGAGGGACAGAGGGACAGAAGGCTAGAGGGAGAAAGAAGACAAACTGTACCTTTTCCAGGGCATACCCACTGGCCCCCAGTGAACTACTTCCTCTAAGAAAGTCCTACTTCCTAAAATTTTTACCACCTCCCAATAATTCCACCCAACTTTGAATCCTCCATGGATTATCCACTGATGAAGTTAGATCCCTAAGGATCCAGCCATCTTCCCCAAGGTCTGCCTCTGAACACTGTTGCATGGGGGACCAGGCCTTTTAAACAGGAGCCTTTGGGGGAACATTTCAGATCCAAACTATAACAGGTTCCACAGACTAAGCAAAACCTCAGTCAAAATTCCAGAGATTTTTGTTTACTCACTTTTAGAAAATGATCTCCAGCTCTAAAATTCATACAGAACTGAAGTCTTAGAATAGTGAAAACCCCTTTAGAAAGGAAAAGCAGGAGAGAAAACCTTACTTGATTTCAAGAGTTATTTTAAAGCTATGATAACCAAGACGGTATGCTATTAATATGAAGGTAGGTAAACACGTTAATGGAAAAGAATGAGGGACCTCATAAATCAGCACTTGTAGTTGATATTTACAAAGGAGAAAATTCAATTCAATAGATACAGAGAACCTTTTCAATAAATGGTGCTAGAACAACTGTCCATACACACAGCAAATAAAAAATTACCCAAAATTGATCATAGGACACATGTCAATTTGAAAACTACAAAATTTCTATAAAAACATCCATTAAATTGCTGTGATTTTCAGCTGGACAAAATTCTCTTAGATATATAACATTAAATTATCCATAAAGAAAATATTGACAAATTAGACTTCCTTGAAATTTAAACATACTGCTCTTCAAGACCCTTTTTAGGGAGAATAAAACAAAGACAAACTACAGACTGAAAAACTAATTACAAAACATATATCTAATAGACAACCTGTATCCAGAATATATAAAGAATTCTGAAAACTTAGTAACAGGGAACAAACACATGAAAACAAGCAGAAAAATCATTACACACTTTCCCAGAAAAAATTTGTAAATGTAAACACATGAAAATATGTTCAAAATTAGTATGATTAGGAACATGCACGTTAAATCCACAATGAAAAGTCACTACCTATCTGTTACAATGTCTAAAATTAAAAGATAATTGATTATACAAAGTGTTGATGAGGAATTGGAGTACCTGAAATCTTCTTGTACAACCAGAAAGCACTTTGGTGTGTTGTTGCAAATTAAATATACACATACTTCATTATCAAATTTCATTTCATTTCTGACTACCCATTCAAGAAAAATGGAAGTATCTGTCCATATGAATACCTGGAGTTTTACTCCAGTGTTTACAGCAATTTTGTTTGTAAGTAACCAATTATAACAACTTAAATATCCATCAACTGTTGAATGAACAAATAAAATTTTGTGCTCATACAAGGGATTAGTAGTCAGAAATAAAAGATAATGAACTATAGCATGGATGAATCTCAATATAATCCTGCTCAATAAAAGAAACCAGACCAAAAGTTATGTATCGTTTAACTTAATTTACATAAAACTCTAGAAAATATGAGCTGACCTATAATGACACCAAGTAAATCAGTCTTTGCCTGCAGATGGGGGAAAATACCAATAATGACTTAACATTGCCCTGTCTCATTGCCAGTTTGTAAGAATTAGGATTGTATAGTTGCTTATGTTCAAGGTACATTTAGAAGTCAAGTGGGCAGACCTGGTTAGGGACCCCTCTTGGAGGGAAACTGAGAATGAAGACTAACCCCTTAAAGCTATGAATATACCCTTGCTTCCCACCACAAACACAACCCAACATTATCCTAAGTAGTAATGAGATAGGAAGAAATACACTCTAAGGTCAGATGGTTTTAAAGGTATTGCATTATGGAAAATATTAAATTGATTTTCCATGTAACCCTGTCTCAGCGGAAAGATCAGGCTTTGTACCTTGCTGTATCAGCCTATGTTTTCATTCTTTACGTTCTTGCTGGGCACTACCACCTGACTTGCGATCTAAGGTCCTTTAGGACCTTTCCCTTGCCTACCGTGCCAGTCCCATACCAACCCATATTTTATGGATACCAAACTACTTCATTTATCCTGAAAAAAAATGTTTGTTCTGTGCTTTTCCATAAAGCCCTTTAGAGAGGCTTTTGGTCCAAATGCAACAGTGATATTTAAAGCAAAGCTCATTGGTCACTGACATTGTCCATTTGTATTTTAAAAAGGTGAACCCAGGCTTGAGAGGAGCTTATACGTGTGAAAATAGGCCTTGGGAGGCATTTCTGTGAGAACACTTTCTGGGTTACCTGGATGTCCATGATGGAAAGCAGGAGAAAATTATGGCAAATCATCCCTTACAAGGAAAGAGCATTTCGGCTTGATGTGTGTAATCTTGTAGGTAAAAAGCAAAAAACCTTCTGTTTAGTGGTTCAGAAGTTTTCCTGTGTCAGGCTAAGTTTCAAAGAGAATCTTGGGTGTTTCAAATGATTATAAAGTAGTATAAGCAAGTAAATAGTTATTTAGGATTCCTAGGCTTCCTTAGGATTGGTGACCACGAATTTTTATTAGAACAACCAATAAAAATGTGTTGTTCACATTTAATTATGTTATTTAAGAGTGCGGGCAAAGCAGAAAAGACAGATCTTGTACTGATTTAGTTTTGGGAATTATCAGAGTAAATACTATAGTGAAATTGCCAGGCTTTTGATCAATACAAAGACGGAAACAGAAATGTACTGAAAATCAAAAGGATCAGCGGGGAAGGGGAGTGGGTAGAGAATGGCTGTGTCTAATGAAGTGGGTTTGAGAAAAGTTGCATGCAGTTGGTAGTAGACCCCACATATAGCTCACTCTCCTTCCTCTAGTTTTCTTCCAGCGTTCCCGCAGTACGGTTCCTCCCACGCACTGGCGTGACTTTACCAAGCTGAATCACAGCCTCTTCATATAGAAAACGCCTGTCTTCTTGTTGGTATCTTCCCTGGCCCCGGGAAAACCAGAGGTTTAAAACCTTTCTGAAGCCTGAGAGTCTACATCAACTTTCACTGAGAATGTTTTATCTTGGTCATTTGACAGGTGCCTCAAGCTGTCTGAAAATTTATCTGACAAATTCAGGACTTTAATCTCAGGAAATAATACCGGTGTTTATCTGGAGACCCAAGCCAGAAATTTGGGACATTTTTCTCACTGTGAACGTTTAGCCAATCTCTTATTCTCTCAGTTGTGTCTCTCACGTGTCCCTCAATTCCATCCTGTTCTGTCTTTGGCATCTCTTTAGCAGTGGATATCCTCGACTATTCTCTTCAGAGGCAATTTATCCCTGACCTCTAGAGCATCATACTCCAAGAGATTTCTTTTTCCCTTCTGACCACTCCTCAGATCTTTTTTGAGAATCCTTTTTCTTTTTCAGATGTTGATCTTTACTCCATCTACTCTTCTCATCTTTACAATACTCTATTCATTAACTCATTAAGTTTTCTATTATACTTTATGTTCTGCAAATCTATATTTAAAAAGTTACACTGACTTATGTTTCAGACTGTCACTGCCTACTGTTCATGTGTCACAACATCCATAAAAATGCATTAAAAAAACCATTAAAACACAGGGCTGGGATGAAAATTAACACCAGATTTCTGAGTTCAATCCCCAATAGTGCAAAGAAAAAAAATATGATTCGTATGTGCTCATGTGTCAGTTGAAAAGTAAATTTAACTTAAAAAGAATAAATTTTCCAGAGTGTAATAACATAGGTTACATAAACAGGAATAGAAATTGAAACAGCATCAGTTTTTCAACATCCACATTGAGAAGCAGAAAGCAATAGAGGGAGGCTTGCTAAATTACAAACGAAATTTTCACCCTAAGTTTCTGTATACAATCAAGATTATTAAATAAGGTGGAAGTATCTTTTTCTGAGGTTTCTTTATTTCAGAAAGATACTTGTCAATATTCATATCAAAACAGTTGTACTACTGGTTTTTTGGTCTCTCTCCTTACTGGCCCCACAGAGAGACCCCACAAATGAGCATATATTTTAAGCTAATAAGCAGCAGAATGTGCACCTAACAGAACTCACAGAAATCTCACCTAAAAGTGGGAGTTGAGTGGGGGAAAAAACTTTAAAATATCAACACACTGCCAGTTCACCGACTGTGGAGAACTCTACACAGCTGGGCGGGGTAAACATGCACTGCAACCCTAAAGAAGCAGAATTTCAAAATAATACAATGTTTTAAAAGTTTTGTACATAAGTTATTTAAGATTTTTCCAGCACTGACTGTACAAACGTCGAGATGGTACTTTTAGAGATGGCAGCTTCAGACCCAGAAAAGAGTGAGATGAATTTCATATGATTGAATCAGTGGCAAAAACATCATTTTCCTTTTCTTTCAAGGAGGCAGGAGAGCAATTAAGTGGTCACTTCGAAATTAAGGGAGGGACACATGACCCATTCAGTGAGCAGCTGGGAAAGGGGTAGAAATGAAAGCATTTACAGTTTATAGCATCTCAAAATTTTACCTTCCAGGCATCGTTTCTTGGGTGCATTTCAGGAGTACAAGGTAGAAGACAAGGCTGTTAACTAAGGAGGTATCAGGCAGCCTAATAGAGAAGCAGTGGGAATTCTCTGGGTGTTGGCTTTGGAAGTTCCAGGATGACCAGCTGTGAGCAGTCGTGGAGAACCATCAACTTACAGTGAAGTGGAGGACGCAGACTTCCAGCAGGGAAGTTTGTAGAAAAAATGTAAAGCAGGAACACGAGGTCGTATGGCAAATCACACTGAGAACTTGGTAGAAAAGTATATAAAGAATTAGCGATCTTCAGAAAGAAATTAATCAAATGACGAAGCAAGGAAAGCATTAATGTTAGGATTATTGACATTTATACAAGAAAATAAACTGTAGTTGAGTAAAATATTTAGCTGAGTAAAAGCAACATTTGCAAAGTCATAATTTAAACACGCAGAGCACTGATTTACCCTTATTGGGAAATGGGCAGTGAAGGGACAGGCTGAGTTAGAATGTTAAATCTTCATCTGTCTTCAAATAAAAATGTACTGACTAAACTTTACTGATTCTCACAAGACAGAGCAAGAGTACCAGCTAACAATATGAAAACCAATGCCAGGGAAACTGGTAAAAGAGTGAATGTGGTCATTTCTGAGAGAGGCAGGGAGCCACATAAGACTAGACAGAACATGTTAGCTCTTTAAACTATGTAAGTTAGCAATTGGGCAAATACTTTCTTAAAATATTAGATAGTGCTTTGAAAGTAATTTTAAGAGGATAAAAGGATAAGTGTGATACTCAGAACCAACAGAAAGAATGATAATGATCTGACACTTACATTTACCCAGACCCTCTGCATAGGGCAAATTCTGTTGGGGTTTTCCATTCACTTTAGCAAACTTCATGTCTTACTCCTGATACAGCCTTTGCTGTCCCCGTGAAAGTGTCATTATGCAGGTCTGATGGATGTGTAGCAGCACAGTCTAGATTCTGAGAAGAGATGGAAATAGGGACCTCCAGGGACAACTCAGGGATGCTGGAAGGTTTGCAGCTCAAAGAAATGAACAATTCGATGAAAAGTTTCTCATTGAGTAGGTTAAACCTTTCAGCCATCGCACTTCAGCATCACCTGCTGCAACAAGATCACACCAAGTGAAATTTGAGTGGGAGTCGTGAGAAAGCGGGCAGGGGAAGAGGAGAGACAGTTCCCCCAGGGCCGACTTCCCTTCTCAGAGAAGCCATATCTTTTTGACTGTACTTAGTTATATATCTTTCTTTTTTTTCTCCCTCTCTGTGTCTCTTTAAACATTTACTACAGTGCCCTGAAGGATTCTAGAAGTTTCCTTTGTTTGCACCCACTGATATTTGATACAGAAGTTTAATTCATTATAATTGGTAAATCAAAGAACCCATTAGTTACACCTTCTTCCAACATTGACTCTGAGCGCAATAAATAGGAACAAAGCGGGATTTCTGTTGAATGGAATGGAATCCTTCCAGGCACTCTGAGCAACAAAGCTAAGGGAGAGAGAGGATTTCCGGGATGACAATTGGTTGGCGTCTCGCTGAAGGCCACACTGTATTTCTAAAGGGGTGTAAGTGGAGGAATGATTTCGCCTCACAAGCAGCCTTCGTGGAGGGTATGAGAACACAGGCAGAGCCCCAGCTTCTGCCTTAGTAAACTGATGCTGAGCAACTCGCTTTTAGAGAGAGATGGCACTTTATCACGAGCCTTTTCTTTCTATCAAAAAGAGAATGTTTTGTGGTAGTGGGGTGTGTGCCATACCTTTCTCTCCTATCTTTTAAAGTTGCCTGCCTGTGGAGGAGACTATATCAGAGGGAGCTCCTAATTGTTTAGACAAGGCGAATGGAGATCTCCGTTGGTGTGCCTGAGATGCTTACCGTGGGCGTGATTCCCACTGTCCTTGCTCTGGAAGTACAGCATTCTCTTCCTGAACATTCTTCAGACCCTTGTCTTGAAGTGCTGAGTAAACCTCTCACATCTTAGTGTTAATGACACCACAATCAGGAGTACAGAGTTTAATTTAGAACAAGAAAGAAGGCTGGATTTCCTGCCCTGATTTCTGAGAGGGTAGTTTTAGGTCAGAAGGTCTCATCCAGTCTCCACTGAATCAGAGATTTCTCATTGGCCATTTCTGACAGTGCACCAATAGGTGATTTCAAAATCAACTTCTATGGCATTTACCATGTAGCAGATATTGAAAATATGTTTAAATTTAATTAAAATCTTTGGAAAATGATGAAGAAGATAGGTGGCATGGTTTTTGCATTGGCGTAGACAGGATTTGTTGAAGGGTCAAGTATAGAATTTAGAATCAAGTTTACACACAAGAATCAAGCTTCATGAAGGAGCAGAAAGACTCAGGTCTAGGTATAGGAAACATTCTGAGCAAAAATTCAGAAGCCAGCTAGGTGACCTATATAATATAATGGCCATGTAATACCCAGGGCCAGCGTTTTACAACCTCAAAGAAGAGGTCATAAATACTGATGATCTGGCAGCAAGAGCAGCCCCAAGTGGACGCTTCAAGGTCTATGTAACTTCAGATCTACCTCTTTTGCCACTTTCTGCCCCAGCCATGCAATTTATAGGCAGCAGTAAGTCATTTTTCACACTCCCTTCCACACTAACAGGTCCTATGACCTTCCTGGGGGTGGAAATGAAAATCAAAGAAATGAACTTTAAACCGAAAGAACAAAAGTGCATTTTTAATTAAGTTCTATGATGAGAAGCTTTACGCAGTTTAAAAAGCCTTATTTATTTATGCAAATAGATCATAGCACTTGCCCAAAAATAAAAGAAGCACACGACAAGTTCAAGAAATTCTATTCTTTGTCATAATGTAGAAACAAAATAGATGTTGTGGCTGCACATGAATGAATATGCAATACGAATAAGCATCTCGATCATCCTGTAAGTGGCACTGAGGCGAGGTCTCCCATACTATATGCTACTTGGGATTTGATGGAGAAGATTGTAAAATGCAGGGTACGAATCAGTGTGGAGTGTAAGGCTTAATGTCTATCTTGTCACGGGCAACTTTTAAAACCACTGTTAGAGCTATAGTTAAGAATTGGGTAAAAATGTAATGGAAAGAAAATATAATTTCTATATGCTTTTTAAGGTTAATACAACCAATCCCTAGACCTGTAAATTTTAAGAGACTTGCTGTTGCCGTCTTCGCTGCCTCCTAGAAAAATCCTGTGGCGAAACCACCTTTTTGCTTCCTGCCAGCGGCAATGCCATGGAAACACAGATTTCATCCACAAAGCCAGCCAGGTCATTTAAAATATCCACTCTTTCAAAAAAGACACAGACAAAGACTGTTTTATAGTTTCTTATATTTTTTAAAGCAGCAGGATATTTAAAACTGACCCACTTTTTTTTCCCAATATAGTGAATTGTTAGCAATGGTCACAATATTACTGGCAAAATTACTTTTATTCCTTGTTATGTCAAGGGAAATTAAAACATTGCTTGGCCTTTTGCTTTCCTGTTACATTTCAGCAATTTTAGGATTTCACAAGTTGGCACTGTATTGGTTCTGTTATGCAAGGTTAAGTCTCTGAAATACATATGTATGAAGTTCTTTTGAAGTAGAAATTATTCTGGCCCCTAAATACATAAGTTTCCTATTCCCTTAAAGGAGAGAATGGAGAAGTTATGGTTATAGAAAAAAAGAGCATTCAACTCAACTTCATAAAACCTGAATTCATAGTCTTAGAACTAAAGATCTTAGATTATCTCCTGGTAGCTGAGACCCACATTTTACAAATAAGAAAAGTGAATATTCCTACAAATTAAAGTAAGGGAGAGAGAGTTAGAGCCCTGCTACTCAATTCAATCCTTTTGTTTGTGACCGCTCTGTTTCCCTGGACTAAGTCTACTTTCCTTAAACACTTAGCTATAAAACGAGGTGTGGGAGACTAGATTCAAAGATTGTAAGGGTTAAGACATACTAGGATACATAAGAAAATAAAGAGAAAGGATCAGTCTATATAGAATTGAATTCAAGTTAAAATGACATCAACATCAACAATAAGCTTATGCACCAGCCATTCTTCCAAACCAGTCCTCACCACATAGTGAACAAATGCTTCACTCGTGTGTCCTACTTTCCTCCCGGAGTTACAGAGCTTCCCCCCACGACCTTTCCAGGGTTCCCTTGAGATTCTCATCCATGCTGCTGTCCAGTGATGAAAAATTTCGTCATGCTGTGCAGGGAGGTACACCTTTTTTTTTTTAAACACTGTCTCCAAAAACTCTCTAATACTTCCCATTTTTTTCTTTTGAAAATAGCAGATAAACAAAAGGTCAGACATCATACCTGTACATTGTTAAAAGTGAATACTAAATAAACAAATCTTTTCTGATCTTCTACCCAGGGGCAAATATTATCTAAAATATGTTTAGTATGTCTAATCCCACTAAACTTTGACATGGCTGTGTGAAGTAAGCTCACCATGTTGTTACAGAGTTGAATAGACCAACTCTTAGAACTCTTGAAGTATAGTGACTTCCTCAAATGTATCATACTTCAAAAATGGAAGAGTCCATTTTCAAACACAGATCTTGTTTTTAGTTCAATACTTTCTCATCAAATCAAAATTAGTTTTTTTTGCAATAAGAGCAGATGAATAGTATACCTATAGAAAGTCATCTCATACAGTGAAGCAAGGTATCTAGTTCTGTTTGCCTCTGCAATGCTAGCCATAAAAGTAGGTATAAATTGAGAGATCAGAAGTGTTGGTATTTGTAGGTTTTTCATGTGCTATACAGAATAAACAGGTGCAGCTTTAGGTGATGTATTACTTTCTGAAGGTGCACATAATTTTGGTGACATTAAGAAATACTTTTATCACTGACTTTTGGTGCTACATTAAGAAATACTCTTCTATTATTGATTTTAATGATTAAGATTCCTTTCTAATTGTTGACGTGAGAGCTTATGACTAGGAAAGTAGGAAAGGCTTCATTCTGGAAGTGAAATATGATTTGGGATGTAAAAGATAATCAATTGTTGTAGTTTCTCATATGTTACATTAAACTTTGTCCCTTTCCCTGAGGAAAGTTCTGTGAACTGCAACTTTATTAAAAACATAAGCAAAACACTTTTAGTGGAATAAGATATTATTTGCAATATAAATATTTTAAATACATCTTTAATAAATTAGGTGATCATTTTCTATCCTGAAAATTTGAAATCTTGTTTTCTGTTTTTCTTAAGAAAATGAGACCCATGTATATTAATGAAGACTTTGATTATACATATGACATTCAGGTAGGGAATGAATAAATGAAGCAGAATACATTTTCTTCTGTATCTAAACTATACGTTAACTTTGAAGGTGGTCACCACGTATTTAGTTCAGTATTTACTTGCCAAGTTAGGTTCTCAAATCATAAAACCGTAAGAAAGTTTATTAGAAGTTGACCTGGGCAGATGGGCTATAAACTCCAAAAGTAAACTCAAAGTTAATGCCAAAGACGCTGTTAGAGCCACCTACTTTAAGAATCTTTAAGAAAAGATTCTTTTCTGATGATGATCCAATTCTTTGATCCATCCTTTTCAATAAAGGCTGAATTAGACTGTCTCCATGCTGCCTTCTCACTCTGATCTCAAGGTTATATTAGTTTTTGGTTTTGTTTTGTTTTGCTTTGTTTTTCTTCACTTGCAAATCTCCCTGCTTCAGTATCTCTGAACCCAGGCTGGTAACTCACTTGGATCCTTTGTATGACTGTTTAATTTGAGAGATATTGACTGTGGTTTGTGCCTGCACACAATCAATTCCAGTGGTTCATCAGAAATGTATCTCTCTGCTGTGTCCCACAGAGCTCATGTGGAGGGGTTGGTAACTTTATCCTTCAGGCAGTGGTGGTGGGAGGTGGAGCTAATGGGTGATATTTGGAAAATGAGGGCACAACTTTCACGGAAGGATGATTGCATAAGGGTGGGGATAGGTCTATTACCACGGAGTGGGTAGCCCCTTATCACGCCTGTTCTCGTTCTCTTTCTCATTCATGTGGTGCCTTCCACCAAACCATAATACAGCAAGATGCTAGTGCTTTGATATGGGGCTTCTCAGCTTCCAGAAGTGTGAGAAAATAAATTTCTGTTTTTTATAAATTTTCCAGTCTTGGATATCCTCCTATGGTAGCACAACAGAGATTAAGACATTCTTTACCTAATTGCTCCACGTATGTGGTTATTATACCTCTAATCCCAGAAGCAGTGAAGCAAAACTTTCCACATTTTGTTCACTAGTTGAAATATTCATTTTGTTGTGAATATGGTATAAATTATAATATGCAATAAAAACTGATTAAACTGTTTATCAAAAACTCGGTATTTGACTATCACAGTGAACACAATCAACATAGTTATTATTTTAGCATTCAATTAAATTATTCTTCAGATATGTTATTGCATAACTATTGGAAATAAATGTTTTTTTAAGTATGTTTCATTGAAAAGAAGGATAGCTATACTATGAAAGGACATAGGACATGAACTCTAATGTCAATGAGTTAAAGTTCAGTGAGGGTAATATCTATGAAAAATCAGATACAATTCAAAGTTAAATAAAAAGTGTCCAACAAGTAGTATCAGAATATCATGAGTATGCTGATGAAAATAATATATTTGGGGGCTTATGAAATGTTTAATCAAGTAAGTGATATCTGAGTTCAAACTGGGAATAAAAATGTAACAAGGTTAAATATATCATACAAGTATTGTATGCAGAATCAGATTTGGTAAGGAATTATTGGGACTAAGCAGAATTGAAAGTCACACTGGTGCTGATTGGTTTGGATCCTAAGCAACCAGAACTGAATGGCCTGCTTTGGGTGTTTAGTACTAATCTCTGTCCTTTTCCAACACACTGGAAATTTGCAAACATTGGTAGAACAGGATTGTAATCCAGGAACTCCCTTGGGGCTGCTTTCTCCCTTTCAAAACTGCAGGATTCCCTAAATACAACAAAATCGGAAGTTTAATCTCCATTTTGGGCCTAGGACTGTGTTTACCAGACTGGTGAGTCTTCCTGTGTGTGTGAATTCCTCTGTGGGTTCTTGTTAATGTGGCCCCCCAGCCCCTACGAGAAGCCTTCATCCACTTTCAAAAACCAATGCTCCACTGTCTGTCCTTTCACAGTAGCTCAGGAAAGAATGGATCAGAAATTAATGCCTTTATTACACTGTATTCTCTGATCTCATTCTATGCAGGCATCTACAATGTTTTTACTGAAGACTTAGAAGAATTTTAGAGAAGAACTTTAGTGTGAGGAAAGATGATGCAAAAGTTACAGTGGACTTTGGAATAATGGTGAGTTAAATGAAAAGGCTTCAAGAGAGCTTACTGGGGAGATTAGTATCTTAGTTCCCAGCCCAATATCAGTCTCTGCATTTCACTGTGGAGCATTTTTAAAAAGCTCAGTAATAATCCTAAAAGACCACAAATAATAATGTTAATCAGAAAAGAAAATGAAGACTGTAAAAATTTTTCTTAAACTTCACTATATAATTATGTCAGGAAAAAAGTAAAAAATAGTATTATAGTACACAAAAGAAAAATGCAATAATTTAATATTTTTAAAATTACATTAATATATATTTTGAAAAAATTCTACTTCTCTATTGGTCTGTCATAGTGATAAATAACATTATAATTTATCACAATTAAATAAGAATTAAATAAGAAAAAGCAATTAAAGTTATTTTTAATGATGTTATTAAAAGTTAGTAAAGGATTTCTTAAATAAATGCAAATCTGCACTTTCCAAATGAAAGTATTACCCCTTGAAAATTTTATCTATTACACTGCTTAATTTTAAACACAAATTTTAAAGCAGTCACGAGTGACCAAATTAAAATAATCTGTGTCCTGTTCTCTTGTCATTGTGACCACTGTGCTATCATTGTTTATTTCAAATCTATTACTTAGATCAGGAGTTTGTAGTCTCTCATGAATCAGAGATACAAACCATATTTGAAATGAGCTCCAAACTATCATAAAGTTACTTCCAAAAATGGATTGATGAAACCGAGTCTATTTATCAGGGGCAATTGTATAAATAAGAAGTCTCTAAATTAATGTCCCCATAGAACATAATATTTCCTGAAGGGTAAGTAGTAACAATATGCTACTTTAAAGCCTACTGTGGATCATTAGTACTGAAAAAGAATTGCAGGACTTATTCAGAAATTAGACCTACCAGATTATTTTTCTCATAGGAATATTTCATCACTGACACTGTTCACTATTTTCATTTCCTGGTCAGAATTATAAACTGACTTTTGTTCAGTTTTATGATCATTTTGAACTTTCCTGGAGCAGATACTCCTTCTGTGACCTGCTCCCAAGGCATGCAGGCCTGGCCAAACAGCTACTGAACCGCAGACATTTGTGTGTTCCTCTGAGCCGTTCAGAATGGAGCACAAGGAATCTTTGGAGAACTGGAGACTTACACCCAGGAGTGTCAAGACTACAGCTGCTTTACTCCTGGGCTGAAAAGTGGGTATCACAGAATTAACCTTCACTCAAGTCATCTGGAGTTACCCATCCAGGAAAGCATTTTGTGGAGGATAGGGAAACCCAGAAAAGAAAAAGTCAAGGTGTGCTGCTATAGGCAGAGGATCAGACAGTCATCCAAAGAGAACTTCATTCATGTTGGGGAAGACTATGGTATGGTGGTGACAGGAGGAATCTCTGCAGAGAGGCGTCATGAGCGAACTCATGTTTTTTTTACTGCGGTGGCATATTGGTCCCCAAGAGGATTGTGTTAGCCAAAGAAAACAATTCTTCTTTTCCTTTTTTCTTTCTCTTCCTTCTTGTCCCTCCTCCCTTAAACTTGGCGAAATCAGAGAAATAACAGTGCATGGGAAAGAAAGAAGTGAAAGATGAAGGTTGAAAATACAACTCCTTGTTCTCACTACTGTTCTCCAATCCATGGGCCAAATGTGGGTTCTACAAAAGCATAATCTTATAATGAATTTAAACTGGGATGAATTTTGCTAGAAATGGATCTTTTTTTGTATCTGACAGTGACCTAAAATTTATGACAGTATCCAAGTACTGAAAGATCCAGCGAAGCTCATTTCAAAGCAATGATAGAAAAAATAAAAATGCACTGCTGAATTTAGCACATCAATAAACTGGCTACGGTGTAACCCTGTCCATAAACTACACTAATTTGTCAATGCTATCGGTGGCTAACAAGCCATCTTTACTTCCCCGAGTCTTTTGTACATCTTTAATGGTCTTAGCACTTACAGAAAGGTTTCAGGTCCCATTTCCTGTTTTAAGTCTCATGGCCTCTGCTCCACAAACAAAACTTTTTAACTTTTTATTTGGGTGCTGAACTTCGAGCTATCTAAGAATTAGGTTTGGGAGGCAGCCCAACCCTCTATTCATGCCCCTAACTATTCGGAAAACTCCGGACCATGAAAAATGGCCTTTGTGGAAAGAAATTTCTCTTTTTTCCATGACCTCCTTTCCCAGTGAGCCCCAAAGTGGCTTCCTGTGGAGAAGAGAGTGACTTCTGGTACCTCTGCAATGTGTTTTCATCAGTTCCATGTCTTCACTGAGGCACACGCCCAGTGCCCAGCCTGCCTCCATCAGGTACTGCAGCTAAGATTCAGCCCACTTCTTCCCTGCACATGAGTGCCTTTTTTTGAAAAGTTCCTCTTAGGGCCAGGGATCTAGCTCAGTGGCCTAAGCGCCTGCCTGGCAAGTGTGAGATCATGAGTTCAATCCCCCCCCAAAAAGTTCCTCTTATTAATTTTCTTTCATTGTTTTTGTGACAAAGTGTTTTCACTTCTCTTCAGATATATGATGGGATTCTCAAAAATTCTCTTTCAAATTTGAAATTTTCAAATTAAATTTTAATTTAATTTAGGCAATAAAACTACACTTTATAGCATTTTAATGAGAGTGATATATAGCTAAAACAGTTCAATGGATATTGTGGCACGAAT